>JAOCPS010737055.1:0-10442 GCA_025505425.1 Graphium colonna | reverse complement strand
GCGGTGGTACTTCCCCGGACGAGCGTGGCCTTAAAAGTGCAGCAAAAGCTGTGAAATGATGTTATGCTCTACCACCTTTGATTTAAAAGAAAAACTACTTTATTGATTTTCCTGAAAATTTTATGAGACCATTCAGGAAGAATTCTCAAAATTAGTTCATGAATGGCGGAGATATGCGCGAACGATAAAAAAACATATGCATTCGAAATGAGAACCTTATTTTGAGGTCGGTTAACAAAATAAACCGGTCAGTACGGACATTTTGTTACTACGCTCCCACGAAAAATACACGAGAATATTGTACAACAAAATGACAACATGGCGTGCTTGTGTCTTGGACCTGAAAAAACCGAAACTCGATTCCGTTTCCAATACATGAAGTCACGCAACGAGCGATTAGGAAGCTTTCTGGCTTAAGAAACCCGGTTGCAAGACTTCAGCTGATGAATGCAACAGACTTTCTTATTGAACTCGGTTGCTGCAAACGCGTTGCAACTACTGGCGGGACGAAAATTGTTTCGCAACGTCATAATTAAACAACCGTTGCCATGACAACGGAAGAGTTGCCAGTTTGTTATTATGAATAGAAAAGTTATTTTGTATCCAGCATCCAACATCTCAGTCCTACCCGTGACCATGAACGCTGTAAAGGGTTCGAAACGACGCGTAATAAAATTTAAAAAATTAACCACGTTAAAATCCGTAAAGTTGTTTAATTTAAAATAATTTTTGAATACCGGGATATTATTCTATATAATCACTTATTTCGTAATAAGTATATATGATTAGTATGTGAAAAATTAATTAAATACTTTTGTAAACATTAATAATCTCTTTCAGAGAAACGTGTATCTGGTTTAGTAGCTGTAATGCCAAAAGCCTATTACATTTTAGGTTGTGTACTAATTGAACATTGGCCCAAAAAGTATTTTTTTTTCTAACTTCTCTTCGTAAACAACATCCAAGTCATTTCAATACCGGCAAGCCATACTTCAAAACCTTATCAATAATAATATTTTTTTATAGACTCCCAATACGTATTTTAAAGAGTGACGACAATTTAAATATTGTCAATAATAGACCCCTACAAGGGTATAAACACAAAAGGACCATGCGACCTCAACTTCTATCGTTTCCAATCTCAACTTCCACGGCTGGCCGCGTAAAAACTGTTTGTCCTGCCTGCTTGTTATTTATGTGCCCCCAGTACAATGGCGTCGGGTGCCAAGTCTCGCATGGACGCCTAATGCTAACATTATTTATCCTAGTCGAAGGTCTTGTTAATAGGCGATAAAGTATACCTTTTCACAGCTTTTGCTGTACTACTACGGGCGTCCTCGCACGAGGATATACCACCGCCCTTTAAGTCTTTTGGAGTTGCCAGATGCCATTCCTAGCCTTTTCTTGTCCCACTTCCTTTTCCCTCCAAATCCTTAATCTAGACCCAATTCCTTCCAATAAACCTCTTCTATTCAATTTCTCATGTAACGTCTATGGGTGACGGGATCGCTTAATATCAGGTGAACCGTCTGCCTGTTTGTCTTCCTTTACATAAAATATGTATTTTTTATAAGCCCATCCTTACTTTGTAAAACGTATGGATTGTTTGTCATTTACTACATCTGTATGAATATACTAAGCTGAAAAGACATAAATTGACACAGTGATTCTTGAAAATAAAAACATTATTTGCAAGAATCACTGTGTTAATTTTGTTAAAATCGGAAACTAATGCCAGTAAAGTGCAGATAAAAAACTTCTAAGAATATTCTATGAAGAAAGAAAAAGAACTTTTATGGCATTCGTCGATTATGACCCGAAAATCTGTGGGTCTTTCAAACTTCTGCAGCGTGAGAATCGAACCTACGATCTGCGATATCGAAGCTAGCTGCTTTACAAAAGTTTTTAATAGCGTTTTTGCATTATTGTATATCATTATCAATGATTATGTAAATAATAACACACCCTAGTAATACTGCTCGCTTTAGGTTCTTACAAATACAATAAAAGTATGACATTTGTAATAGAAATCATAATTAAAAAAAAATATGTATATACTAACATAAGCAAGCGTATACACATGTGCGTACATAGAGGGGGAGGCCGAGTGGGCCGTGCCCACCTCAGGATGGTCTAGTGCCTATCCCAGGATAGTCTAGTGCCAACCCCAGGATATTCTAATGCCCACCCCAGGATGGTCTAGTACCCACCTCAGGATGGTGTTGTGCCCACCGCAGAATAGTCTAGTGCCCACCCCAGAATAGTCTAGTGCCCATCCCAGGATAGTCTAGTGCCCACCCCAGGATGGTCTAGTACCCACCTCAGGA
Source organism: Graphium colonna (assembly GCA_025505425.1). NCBI lineage: Eukaryota > Metazoa > Arthropoda > Insecta > Lepidoptera > Papilionidae > Graphium > Graphium colonna. The sequence continues at coordinate 8,115 of JAOCPS010737055.1, read as the reverse complement.
TGGTGTTGTGCCCACCGCAGAATAGTCTAGTGCTCACCCCAGGATTGTCTAGTGCCCACCCCAGGATAGTCTAGTGCCCATCCCAGGATAGCCTAGTGCCCAACCTTCAATATCGAAAAAAGATATTTCATTTCATTTCATTAACGACTCAGTGTTATTTGGAAAATTTGAAAGATATTTCGCAAGAACTGTGGAAATATCGACCGGAAACACATCGGGTGGACAAAATTGACCTAACGTTTCGCCAATCTATTGATCGTAACGAAAAACCTTCTGTCCACCGAATATTCGATGTTCGCACGCAACAACACCATTATGTGATAATACTGTATCGGCCGTTATATCATGTCGTCCTAGTTGCATACACAGGGTTGCCACGCTTCATGTAAGAAAATTCAGATTTTTTTTTATACTTTACCATTAAAAATGTGTAATAAAAATTATTCTATACACATTTAATTATTTGTTTTACTTTAATGTAAATATCGCCTGAACTCGAACAAAGTTAAACAGTTTTCCCTGCATAGATTTAAAAAGTTTAGTAGCTGAATATTTGGCTGCGGAGTTGAAGGCCGTGGGTTCTATTTCCATCCAAAAATTCAAATTCAATCCACACAAGACTATGTAAGAACAGTTACGATTTTGTTTGTTGAAAATATCATTGATTTGCGTTAATTGAACAAGATTATTTTTCCAGAAAATTACAAAAACCGACTTCAAATGCCTTAAAAGTGTGTATTCGAAACATATCTTGTCCGTTATTTTGATTTTAAATTAAAACTACTGTTTCCGATTTTTATACAAAAAAAAATTGTGAGGCCCTTTTAAAAGAAATCATATAAAAAAATATTTTTTTTAATTGGTTGATAAATGATGGAGATACGCGCTATATACCCTATACCTTTTTTGAAGTCGATTACCAAGCAGTTTCTAAGGGATGTAATTTAAGAGCAATCTACGGCAAAATTTTTGTTTTTTATACTTTTAAAAAAAATTATTTACAAATTTAAAATGTCTTCGGAATTTGTGCATCATGGCTAAAACAGCATTGTCCTACTTACCTCGCTGTTACACTTCTTTTAAGTTCTTTTTTTCTTATAGCCACCGTTCCAGCACCGTGAGCGATTTGAAAGGTCTAAGTTTGTACTCTAGCGATGCATTATTCTGTCTCAACATGCACAAATGGCATGAATGTGTTGCTTACATTTTTATTCAATACGACACTTTTACCTTTTGCCGCTCTTTTAAAATTGTTTGTTTATTTTTATAAATTTTACAACTGGCCAGTGACTATTGGGCAATATTTAGAAAAAAAGGTTGGTTAATTCCGTGAATCAGATGCTTATTAATTATTTACTGCTGGTAACACTGAATTAATTAAAGAGCTACAATAATATTTATTTAAATTGCTTAAAAATGTGAAAAAATTAAACATAGAACGTATTTTTTCTGTCACTTTAAAATATATTTTTACATTTACAAATATAGTTTTGTTTCTGCTTAGTTTGGCCTGAGAAATATTGACTTTTTTTTTATAATTAAAAGATCAATGTTATTTTTTACAATGGCAACGAAAAGATCGAAATGCTGTGACTATTGAAAAATTTACTTTAATATTAAAGTATACACTTTATTCATAAAAAAATACAGCCATAAACATAGAAAACACCAAATACACTAACAAAAATTATCTGGTAAGATAATTTTTGTTAATAAGTTATACTTAAAAAAATATAAATAAATATAATCATATTTAAAATATAATAATGTGTTTTTTGACTTAAATAACTTAATAAAATGGAATAATTATTTTTTTCCTGCAATATGAGTTTCATGATTCCTCTATATTCTGCTCCGGACCAAGCTCTAACAGCCAGATAAAATATTTAAAAATAAAATACAGTGAGAACATAGATATTTCCACAGTGGTATAGACAACAGACATAACTTCCGCCAATAGATGCATGTACAATAGGCTTCTACTTCAGATTGGAGAATAATAAAGATGGAGTCTTGTCAAACAAAATTGTCAAAACATTTGATTTTTCGGTATGGTGTCTGTTGAGAACTTGTAGGAACGACTTTCTATGGATGTGTAGGGTTGCTAGAGTAGGAGAGATTTCCCTTTTTTTACCTATCGTGAATAATTCAATTGCAAAAAGTTTTATTTAATGTAATAGGTATTATAATTATGGTAATAAGTTATGAACATCAAACTTTAGATTAATATCTAAATGTAATTTACAATGTTAATAACAAATTAATAATAACCTCCCAAAAAATGGCTATGAACACTACTTATATACTCATAAAATAGAAAATTTAGCCGTCAAGAAATAATAGATTCAATGTAAAAAAAAATATGAACCGGTAAAGAAAACTTTTGTTATAATGCTATTTTGACATTGTTAATAGTTAGAAGCCACCACAATAATTTACGTTCAAAAATACTTCATGATTACACTTTTATTTGTTAATTTTTAATATGAATATAAAGGGTTGTTTAAAAATATAATTATTGAATTATATTTTTCTAATTATTAAATTAATTAAACATTTGCTATCTAACAACATCTCGTTCTTCACTACATGTATGTGAAGTAAGTTAAAATATATAGATAAATATTTATACAATATAACTTATTACGTTAGTTAGCAATTTAATAAGTGCTTTCACAAGAAAGTTATAATACAATGCCTTGTTTTTTTTTTTCAATTAAACCTAGCAACCCTAAGCGTTTTACATCAAATTTTCGGTTCTCAATCATAGTAAAATTACTTTTTTGTACCGCTTTTGGCATTGTCCTTTTCGACATTTTGAATCTTTTACAGCGTTTATAGTCAGGGGATAATCTATATGTCATATTTAGTATAAGTATTTAATAATGTACTACACTACTCATTTTTAAATATATACAATAAATTCTCATAAATAAAATCGATACATACTCTTAATATTTTTTTGAATTGGTAACATTTCAATATGTCGGAGGTTACGTTCTCGATGTATTAACATTTCATGTGGCCCCTGAGAAAGTGAACTTATTTCTTGCCCACTTTCCCTCTTGTTACTAACCGCAGTCTTTGGTACTCCGCTCCTTGTCTATGGCTTTTGAATTCTCCTATGCTCTTTAAAACTAAACTTACTATTCAATAGACATATTTTCCTTGTTTATTTAATTCAAATTTAACATATATTGATTTCTTTTATTTACGCGATTATTAGACATTGTTAAATAAAACTACTTTACGGATTTTATCACATTTATCGTTTATATTTGTTTTAAATGAATCTCCTGACGACGTTCGACCCCTTTAGAGTGATCATGGACAAAAACAGAATAAGGCGATGGACGTCTTTGATATTATTGTTGTTGAAGGTTACCATTTTTTCAGAAACGCGATAAAATAAATAAAGATGGAAAATAAAACCCGAACAGTTTTTTTTATAGTTTTTATAATTTTCAACGTATTGCATCAACCATTACTTACATATTTAGTGCACATATCATCCAACATATACATAACTAAGTACTTCAAAATGAATCAAACGAGCCCAAACTTACGCGGTTTAATCAGAGAGCCTCTCTCCTACTTCTATGGCCACCTAGGAAGGTGGAGCAGGAGCTCCATCATCAGATCAGCTCTAAGTCATCATAATATTGCATTGTCAAGCAATATACATATGTGTGCAAAATTTCAACTTAATCGGAAACCGGAATGTGAGTCAAATTTAACTTGTAACATTTGATTACAGATGAAAATAAATAAAAGCTTGCAATAATACAAAATGTTATTACAATCTATTAAACGCTGAGGTCTTTTATAGTCTGTGTTGCAATCCTTTCGTTTTTTTTTAATATAAGACAAACTAATTAATAACCTTTCTAGACAATTTACCACAAGATAACGCAACATAGGAATTCTCTTCAACATCCGCGTTTTGTGATGTGTAGTGTGCATGATGATATTTTTTGTGCAATATTTATTCGCGTGGTAACATAACTAGGAAACGCCTGTGTGCTAAACTAAAAGATACACTGGTTAATTGTTGTTTAAACTGATTTCGAAAAGGTAGTTCTCAAGTCACTCTTTGAATGTTACACGATTTTTTTTTAATTTTTATAAATATCGCTAAATTTGTTACGTAGAACATTTGAGAAGCTGAGGGCTGGACCATCTTGGTTATTTATAGAAAGCTTTTATTTCATTTTCACAAGTGAATGCAGACGTCTGTTTTCGTTGAGTTTTTTGTGTCAAAAATCCACGGAAAAATAGATGTTTTAAACATTATTTTAAAAGCATTTTCATTTATCTTAGTATAGCGATCTCAACCTATTTATCAAAAACATTCTTTTATTGTAATGAATCTTTTAATTAAAATAGATTTCTTAATCTTTCAAAACTCACGAAGTTGCTTATTTTTATTGTTAACATCCCACGGACGTTCTTGAGGCGGGGTTCTCTTAGAAATATGATTTTGCAAACGGTTTTATTTTGTAACACTACATTATAAAAATGTAAAAAATAACCATTTATATTTCAGATCTTTTCTTAGCTCCGTCGGACGTCCGTTACACAATTGGATAAACTTTATCCGATTTTAATTTGTCATCTTAAAACCAATGTTATTTAAATTAAACGTAATTTAACGAATAGAAAATTTAACATAAATAAGCGTCTGTGATAGTGTGAGTGATATCGGTTTTAATATTGTCAATATTATACAACACGATTGTTTTTCTCTCAAAATCAACGTTTTTACGGCACCATTCGCTCCCGCTCCGTTCCGACCGCGCCGCGGCGTCAAGATCGCTGTCCTTGTCATTGCCGTGCGTTTGTGGACGGTTCTTTCTTTCGCACACGGATTGGCAGCATTAGCATTGTGCGCTTGGAGAACCTCGCCTTAATGGGTTGTGATATTCATGAACTACCGTCAATTTAATTTGTTTCAAACCTAATCACTAATGCTATAAATGTTATATACATTGTGTTAAAAAGTATGTATACATGATTATATTCTGTTATTAACGATTTACATAACTTTCTCCTTTCAATGTAAAAGACAAAGCATTCTTCCAACGTTATTTACATAACCACATAGTCTAAGCCGTTTAGTAAATAGCAAAGTTAGCTAACAAAAACCTAATGCAATGCAGGTTACTTTTTTACCTAGGCACAAAAACGGCCTTCGTGTGATATTTAAACCGGAGGTCGTGGGTTCGAGTCGCGGGGGACAAAGGAAAAAATATAACAAAACGTGGACTAATTTAAGTACCGGAATTAAACAACATTCTAAACTTGATTATTTCCGGTGTTTTCATCATAAGACTAAATATAGTATTAAAGGTGGATGAGAGACAAACCTAGTTTTGTTATAAAAAAATATTTTTCACTTGGTTTAGAATGTTGTTAGTACAGTACTTTCGTTAGTCCGCGTGTCGGAGAGAGTACCTTTGTTTGAGCGTTTTCTTATATACTATAATCTGTCACAGTGACAGTTGTTCTTAAATAAATTGGCTGTAGTCGAAGAGAAGAGATAGACTTAGTACATTTTTTTAATCTGTATTATTATTTTAATCATTTTGTATATTTTTTTACATGCCGATATTCTAGCCAGGGCCTATAGCGACTGGAACGCGACGACTCAATGTATTACAACAAAAAGGCAGTTTCGGATGTAGCAACAAAAATGAAGACTTTTCTGAATAAAATAAAAAATATATTGTTTTACTCATGATTACCTTAAATGTAACTATTTTTAAGAAATAATAATTAGGAGCTTGAAGAGATATAAGTTCGAGGAGTTATGAGGGAATAGATGAACATACATACATACATACGTAGCCTGTCAAAATCATAACCCTCCTTTGGTTTTGCCGTAGTCGGGTAAAAACACTTTTAAATCCCTCTACACAATCGTTTAGGTGTAAGAAAATTTCTTATTAATTAGTACAAAGTTACTTATTTTAAAAATTGGAACAGTTGCTCTTACTCCTTTCAACATTTCATACAAGCACCATTTTTCGTGGCCAAACAACACGTGACCTTTAATGGGACATTCAGTCAATATTGTCTGAAATTACTTGAAAAAGAATTAAGAAAAGTAACCTACGATGTGTAAAGCAGCCAATAACTAGATACAACCGGTATTTCTGCTCCCTGAGTGAATGAAGTAATAACATAACCTAGGAACTTAAACAAAAGAATCGACATGTCCATTGCAGATTGTTACATTTTGCTACACATACAATCCGCTATTTTATAAACCATTTCTGTAAAGTGCTTACTGACAACGTCTTATTTGCGAAAAAAGTTAGTTATTGTGTCAAATCATATTTATCCCTTGCGAAATGTTTACAGCTTAAAGATCTCCTTTTCAACTATTATTATTCAGTAATATTTTCACAACTTTGCAATAATTTTGCGAATCAATCGATCGTGAACTACGAACTGGCTGCATCGCAATAGCCGTGTCCAATTCGATTGACAATGACAGCTATATAATCTTTAGTCTTTCGCGCGCAAATAAAACGTCACATTGCAAAATGACAAGTTAGAGTTATACTTTTGTTAGATACAGCCACAATCTGTGTCAACGAGTTTAAGCAATGTTGCCTTTATTTAAGCATGACATATTTTTATATATTATATAACCATATAAGAATAAACGAAAAAATATTCAAAACAGCCACAAAAGTTAAAAAAATGCCGTAAACAGTATTTTTAATAAAAAAAATTAAAGATTCATTTTACATTTACATTTAAGATTGTATTTAATTGTTTCATCCAAGAATTCAACTCTTTATAAGTACTATAAACTTCATGGCGGATATTTACACATCTAATTACGTACATGCAACCTCAAACGTGTTCAATGCAAAAACAAGAGAGAGCACAAATATACACTTTCATAAATAACTGAGGAAGAAAATAATAATAGAATTGTTTCTTTAGAACTTAAGGTTTTAAAATTTTTATTCGGATATACCAGTGGTTCCTAAAGTGGACACTAGCGCCCCCTGGGGGACGCTGAAGCAGTTTAAAACAGTGGTTTATATTGGCCTGTAGTGCTCTTTCAGATGGTATTGTTATTTGATTTTAAAAAGGGGGCGGTGGACCAAAAAAGTTTGGGCACCACTGAGATATACTAAACTAAGCCAAAAGTGAAGCTGTCACTTGTGTAAGAAAAGTACCATGACATTAGATTACGTTTCTCGCATAAATGTTATTCGTCTAATCTGTTCTAGTGATGTGATGGTAGAAAAATAATTGTTACATCGAGATGAGTTCTCAGTGGCCAGTGTTGCTAACAATAACAAAAACCGCCAGCGTAATATTATCTTAAATATATGGAATCTTTTAATGACCATAATTAAACAAACCGTGTGAATGAATAATTCATCAGACTGTTTCACATGCATTATTCAATGGTGCATCCCTACGTTGCCAAGTTCACTTGCAGTTAATAGCGTACCGTAATACTGACATTCAATTCCATTAATCTTTACTAATACTATAAATACAAAAGTGACTTCTTCGTAAACATTTTACTTTATAATTACAGAAGGAAAATCTGAAATGGGTATACGATAGGATACGAAAAATGATATAGGAAGCCTTTCACTATCAACTTTCAATTTTTTTCCTTCATATAGTCGGCATAAAATTAAGTATACATGACTTTTGGGGATGCCGGATGGCCATGTCTATCCTTCTCTTTTCCTTCTCCTTTTCCATTCAAATCCCTAATCCCCACCCATCCTTTCTTATAAACCTATTCTATCCGATTTTTTAGGTTGACAACGCTCTTGCAACTCTCTGGATGTTGGGTGTGCCTATGGGCGACGGGGTCACTTAACATCAAGTGAACCGTCTGATTGTTTGTCTTCCTTTCCATAAAAAAAATCTCTTAAAATTGTTAGTAAAACTGTAAGCAAAGAGCTAGTATGTATCTAAATTTATGGTAGACGTTTGAAATTTGTGTTTCTATTTCTATTCGTCATGGCTTCTAATATTGTTGAAAAGAAAAATAATATAAATAATAATATAAACTGTAGCGATATTTTACAAAAAATTTCATTTTCTGTTCCCTTTAAAATCCCGCGTAAACCA
>JAOCPS010736944.1:0-10443 GCA_025505425.1 Graphium colonna | reverse complement strand
GTATAGCGCTGATCTACCTACATCCCTAGCAGTTACAACTAGTACTTTCGCCGATGATACAGCAATCCAAGCTACGCCCAGCGACTCAATAACAGTTTCTAAGATACTGCAGAAGGGTCTTAATGATATATCCACCTGGCTAAAGATGTGGCGCATAAAAGCAAACAAAAACAAATTGGTACATGTTACCTTTACATTAAGAAAAGGGTCTTGCCCCTTAGTAACCCTTAACAATATTGAGGTTCCACAAGAGGATAATGTGAAATACCTTGGTATTCATCTGGATAAACTTCTTACCTGGCAGAAACACACATTCACTAAAAGGAAGCAACTTGGTCTAAAAATTAGAAAACTATATAGGTTTATTGGCCATAAGTCTCAACTATCTCTAGAGTGTAAAATTCTGCTGGTCAAATCCATTATAAAACCCATATGGACGTACAGGATCCAACTCTGGGGCTCCGCAGCTCAATCAAACATTAAGATATTGCAAAGGTTCCAATATAAGGTCCTACAAATGATAACCAACTCTCCCTGGTACGTGCCCAACGAGCTACTACACCATGACCTTAGGATACCTACTATAAAACAAGAAATTACATGTCACACAAAACTATACAAAGATCAAATAACTCCCCATCCAAACATACTCACCCAGTCCCTAATGGACGATGTGCAACATGCGCGTTAGTTAAAGCAAAAAATACCAGAAGACTTAGTCCAGACATAGTGAAACAACTGCATAAAGGAAGCGAATGTGACACTGGTCATATGCCGAGCACACCACAGAACGTAGCAATGCTGAACCTGCTACTGAATATCCCAATAACCAAGGAGACAGATTGTAGGAAAACTAAGATCAAAAAAAAATATATTGATCTTGATAATGAAAAAGAGCAGATCTGATATTTTTTAAAGTTATGGTAATTTTATTATGAATAAAAGCTTTTTTATTTAAAATTGCTAATTAAACTATTATAAAAACTTACATTTTCTGAACTTGAAAATAAAATGAATATTAAAATACCTGCTGCCTGTATTCATTAATTGCCAAGTTATTTGTATCTTCCTTTCTCTGGAATGAATATTTACTGTACACTTCTGTCATTGCCTCATCTGTGAGTTGTTCAATATTTTGCATAGACATGCCCCATGTTGATAGCGACTCCAGTGAATCTAGGCCCCCAGCTAAGCTTTCACATTTTTCTCTTTCTATTTCATTCTGCAAGTTATTAATAACTTAACTGTAAACAGTTTCTTAAAACCCAAAATTGGTATAGACATGATATTCAAATAGAGTAAAAATGAAAAGTCCTTTTTAATTATAATAATAAATCACCCAAAATAAAAAAAAGTTGCAGTAAAAATAATTTGCATTGAAGTAGGCATCAAAGGATAATGTATCCTAAGAAATGTTTTATTACATAGTTCTATATCAAATAAAATATTATTAAGAAAATTGCAATAATTATGGTATATTATAATTTAATCATTGCATGTAATGAAAGTTACTAATATTAAATTAGAAACTTTACGCTAGTTAATAATATTAAATTTATTTTTAGGAATAGAGCACCAAACATCAATTGCAGAATAGCAAAGAACTATAATTGACTATTTTTTGACTTTTCCTTTCTAATTTGGTACAAAATCATTTAATTTCATACAAAATCTTTACATGGGTCTTATCAATTACAGTTCTCTATAGATATTTTTTTACATTGAAATTCGCTTATGCAGCCCATAAACATTATTACCACAATTATTTTCACATATGTTAATTAACATTTTATAAATTAAAATCTCAAAAACTATGACTTTCCGCAAGTTGAAATTTTAGGAGTAGACTAACAAAGAACTATTTAACATAAAAATTTCAACTCTCAAATCGATTGTATAGATTGTAAAGGTTAGCCCAAATTTTTTCCCTTCCCTTAATATACAAAGTGTATTAAAAATAAATTTAATAAACAAAGTGTTTTTTTTTTAAATTGCTAAATCCCTTTGATTTATCAACTCTTTATCCTTAACTTTTGTTTCATTAAAAAATACCATTTTATTTTAGCATACAATTCAAAACATTATTGAGACAATTTTTTATACCCCTTGGATAGTACAAATGACATAGCACCTTTAAATAAATTTGTATCTCCTTTTCTTTTATTTCACGGGCGTAGTCTGTGCCGCTAACTACTACAGACCGGCGATGCTCCTCTGGTCTATTTAGCTCATTAATGTTGTCCTCTTTTGTTATTCTATGACCGGCGGTAAGAGGACCTCTAAGTTTAGTAACTTGAGATGAAGACGGAAAAGGATTGTTAAAAAAGGCCCGAAGCTCATCCATTTTGAATAACAATGTTAAATTCAACAAATAAATGCGACTGATAATAAAGACAGTGGAATATTTTTTATAATGTAGGTATTATAGAAAGCGCATTAAACATTTAAAAATGTAGGTACCTAACAGATATTTATTTAGTAAAAACTGACATCAAAATAACCAAAGGTTTAAAAGCTAGTGTTACCATTAACATAAAATATGTTAAGGAAAATTCCTTAATGCGCTGCATGCTGTTGTAGCACTAAAATTGCGTTTCAGCATTTACTACAATAGTATTTTCAATAAATGGATTTTTTATTTACTTATGAGCAAGAAAAATATTTAGAAAGCAATAGAAATAACCTAACTACAAATCTAATTATCCTACTCTGGGCGTTATGTAAGACCAAGTACGCTGCCCCCATTCTGCCGCTAAATAGTTACACTTAAATTTGGGCGAGAAAATATGTAGCCCTTTTGAATTGTATTAATATTAAAATGGGTTGTATTATATATGTTATAACTTAATTATTTAATATATATTATTATAGCGTATAAGGGTTTATAAAAATTTTACTATAATAATCTCACATTTAAAATATCATAAAATTATTTGATTATAGATAAATTATTATATTAATATCTTAGTGCTACAACTGCATCCAGCACACACAACAGTGGAGTCCAAGCAAGTCCCTAGGAAAACAGACAAGTCTTGCCAGATACGATATGAAAATCTAGGTGTATTCCGAATGTGTCACATGCAGTTGTAGCGCTACAATAGGTGTCTCTGTCTAGAAGTCGAACAGCAGAAGGCATGGTAATCTCGCACTATTGTTGTTGAATATTTGCAGAAATTTTGGCTTTACAGTGGGATTCAACTGTATTTTCCGAAAGTGATTGGAGTTTACCGCAAACCATTAGTTTTCCTCGTCTTTGCTGCTAGAAACGGCCATTTTGAGTTTATTAGCGAGATTCATTCACATCTGTTGTTGAAACCGTGTAAAAAGAAGTTAGCATCAAACGCATATTCCAGTTTTATAAAAAGTCTAAAGTTTGAATCTTTACTGATATAAATACGAATGGATAAACGTTACTCATTTGTTTCCGGAATTTCAAATATAAAAGTAAAGTATATTTTTAATTTGTTTTGTAATACGTATATATGCAATGGAGAGAGCTGCAATGAATGGCGTAACTAGGTCATCGAGGGCCCCAGTGCAAAAATTAAATCTGGGTCCCTAACTTAACTGTTTGGGATTTAATAAATCAGGCACTGGAAGACACAGTAAAGGTACTTAATGCATGTGTGTGCATGAGTGTTTTTGTAATTGTAGTGAAAGTTCCACGGACAAAGAATTTAATAAAGTATATTAGGAATAATAATATAAGTATTAAATAATAAAACGAAATAAACTAAAAGGTTTATGAGCGTATGTATGTGAACACTTAATATGTGACATTAAAAACAATTAACAGATAAAAAAGTAAAAAAATATCGATTGAATGGTCATCCGGAGAAATCTCATTTTGCCAACACCTAGAAAGCGGATATAGTGTCTCAAATGACCATAGTTATGAGGTATAGCACAAATCTGACAAAGGCTTCCGATTAAGCGTATTGGAGCAACTACAAATTCTTAAAGAAAATAACAATAATAGACATCAAGCATTGTTGAATGACCAAACTTGCTTGACTACGTCACCGCTCATAGCATTGTCTATGGACAATAATGTTTAAAAGGTGGCGGTTTAGTTCGCAGCGTTACCCAATCCGGTAACACGAGTAGAATTGCGGCCCGGGGCGAGGCTCGCGAGGAGCCCTCCAGCTTAGCCACTCATAAACGAGGATTAGGCCAGGCGCCCTGAGCGCCACCTGCAAGCAAATATGTAAACGCACGCATAGGCGTTCACATATTTGCTTGCAGGTTGCAAGGGTTTTTTTTTGCGGAATATTGATAATAAAATGGCCTAATAGAATTGTACCCCAGCATTCCATATTTTTCATATTTTCTTGACAGAATTGGTGAATAGTCCATGTCTTATTTAATTTAGGCAGGAAAGTGTTTTCAAACCGAGAAGATACGAAAAAGGGTTTTTTCAAGCGGTGAACGCGCAATCTTGTGTTGGTTAAATTGGAATAAATTTAGTCGGAATCCGAGATATTGCAAAACCTCAATTTCATACACAAATTTGTTCCGGCACTCATCAACGCGGCCCTGAGAAATATTTGACCGACTGGTATACAAGGTGTCAATTGTACAGTCGTCTGCATAGTAATGAATATTACTGATACCCAACAAGTCTATGTACAAAATGTGGACGATAGCGCACAGCCTTGTGGGACACCAGCGTTCAAGGCTCAGCATCAGAGCATGCTCCTTCGACAACGACCTTAATGGTCCGACCTATAAGGACGTTAATTATCCATTCGCATAATTACTCAGGAAGACCGTAGATATGATCTTGGGAAGGAGCACACTGTGCCATACACAATCGAAGGTTTTCTCTAAACTAACTAGTTTGGACGTAGCGAAAACCTTCTTGTAAATATTTCAAGTTCATCGCAGTTACTAATGCTAAATGACTTAGCTGCGTTGTTTGGTTACAGCTTGTAAAGCGAGAGAGTGTGTTGAGAGCTAGGGGGAGGCACCTTGCTTTCAAATGCTTCCGTCCACCGATGGTTCAAGTAAACAAGTAGATCACCAGCTGACCGATTTTGAATAATGTTTAATACCTATAAATAACTTGAAATAATCATTAAAGATGACGAAGACTTATAAAAAAAACGATAGTAATTTTTACAAAACAACGTACAAATTGGTTTGACCTCCTAGACTATCCCTTATTTTTAAAACAAACAAGTTTACTTTCACAGAAAATTACAAAAACCGACTTCAAACGCCTTAAAAGTATACTTTCGAAACATATCTTCTCCGAAATTTTGAATTTTTAAAAACTGCTGAACTGATTTTTATCTACTATTTGGGAAGAATACTCTATCAGAGCGCAAACATATTAAAAATCATCAGAATTGACAACTTTCTTTTTTTTTAATTCGGTTCAAAATAAAACATTTCTCAAGTGATGAGATTTTGTGGATGAAAACGCTGATTCATTATTTTATTTTACTAGCATTCATTTTGGTAGAAGATCGATTAATACAGAAACACAAATTTTTAATCTTAATAGTTGCATATTATTTGACCAGGGAGCAAGTGGCACCACTAGTTCCATAATTTACCTACCGCCCCTGGGGACACTGTATCCTTTGAATTGGCTACAAATCAGCATAAAGAACAATAAGCATATATAAGAATTTCCGACCGGTTTCGAATAGAAATAGTTGTTTGCATTAGAATTGTCCTGTATTCTTCTCCATGATTTGCCATGATTAAAATTGGTATTTTTATTATTAATGTTCTGAAGGTAAGCAAGCCTTTAACTAATTGGTCAGGGTCCAAGGGCCCTTCTAGATCGGGGGGCCCTGTGCACGGCATCACTTCACACCTTAGTAGCTACGCCACTGAACAGAGCCATTGTTAGATACATACATCATAAAAGATCGAAAAGCCGAGATTAATTGAACTTTTTGTTTCTACTTTATTGATTTTTTTTTATCTGTGTGGTGTTTCACTAAAGAAAAGATATATTATGATTGCATGACTGTAAATATTTGAGGTTCCTCGCAATTGCCAACGGAGCGTCGCTAATCTTCGCGACGCCTGTCGCCTCGACTCCTGTCACCTCGACGCTTATCGCAGCGACGACTATCATCGCGATACCTACCGCCACGAAGCCCGTCGTCGCGACGCCTATAGCCGCAAAGCATATCGCTTGATCGAATTAGAAAAAACTTTATTTTATTGAAAGTTGAAATTTTGTAGGTAAAAGAAATTTTGAAAATACGTCTAAATCTTACGAAAAAATTATAAAAATAGTAAACGAATGTTTAATTTTGAACACATTGATGAATCCAAACATATATTAATTCAGTACAAAGTAAACTTCTTCATACAATAATAGATGCTACCATGCTGAAAACCAATGTTTATTCAAAGCGATAATATTTAAAAAAAAGTTTTATTAATAATATCTATTATTGGAAACTATACCAATTACAAAATTCGTTCCGTTATTAAAGTCGATTAAAAAAGGGACCGTGCAAAACGAGGATGTTGGGTATAGTGTCTTCTTATTACTAACAATAACATTTACTAAAAAATATTTTTCTCAAACATGCTTGGAAATGTGAACATTATTTTGATAATCTTCTTTGAGATAAATCGAACTTGCTGTACTGGTCGAGCAACGGTCGGCAATAGTTGTCTGAAAGTCCATATCTGTCGTGTTTAGCGGCCAAATAAATTACCATATAAAATCATATTAAAATTGTTTTTGATTTCCGCGCATTGTTTGTGAAAAGTACTATACAAGCCTTGGCCACAACTAGGCATTGATGAACTCACGTATGCCTAGGCCCGCATTCATACGTTCGTCCATCAATGCCTCTCTTGCCGGCCGCTGCAGTCATGTACCATAATGTTAATATGTTTGACTAGCTGCTCTCTATGGCTTCACCTGCGTCCCCGTTAAAAAAGTAAAATTTCGACTATTACGTGTTTTCTAGTTTTAATCACCCGATTACCGTTAACGGTATCTTAAGATAATCCAAACATTAGATGGGCATATAAATACGGACCCTGTTGTCAAGAAGACCTCAGTGCCTTGAAATAACCTGAAATCAACTAAGCCATCGTTCAAATCCAGTGTATCCTTTTAGGCTTGCAGAGGTCAGATACCAATCAATATATTGTTGGATTGCAAACCGAAGAAGTAGTTTGGGAATAAGGCTAGGAAAGCTTATTCTTAAAATACTTGAGGTGCATTAGGAGCAGAAATATGAGTCCTAAAATAAGGTAAATTTTCACTGAGCGTAATTAGATCTAAGCTTTTTGTAACCGTAATTTATCATGGGCGCAATTCTTCCCCATAGCAACAGACAACCGTAGTAGAAATGGGCAAATAACACAAATTATTTTGTTTATTATATATATTTTACCACATTCGGCATAACAAAAATATTCAGATCGTTTTAGGAATAACTGACGACATTACTGTGTATTTATTTGTTACTCTTTGCAAACATTAACCGAAAATGTTGTACATAATATAATAAATTTCAAAAGTTCGCAAGCTACAGTTATATTTTAAAATATTGTGGTAGTGACATACTGTATATACTGCTAAAAATAGTTCTACCTATTGACGAAACGAATGTAATATAAATATGATATATTTCTATTCTTTAATATCAGTAATGTTTTGACATATACCTTTTCATAATAAAGTTATTACATCCTTCAAATAGCATGTTACACTTTTTTTCAAATATTGTTACTAAAAAAAACAAGGCTTCTTCATAGCAAAGAATATTTCTTTGAGCTCTTTGGTTCACAACGAAATATTTCTTGTTGACTAGGTAGACAGTACATATATGATCTGTTCGTCAATTATTTGTTCTATTTAAGATATGTTCTATGTTTTTTTAAGTATTGGAAAACATACTTATTACAAGCTTTAAAATAGGAGTGTTGTTAAAGAATTTTTGAACATACACACAACGCAATAAGAAGTATATTACAATGAAAATGTTTTTATAATTTAATACAACAGGAGAAATACTATTACTAAATCTAGTTCACATCAAAAGTTTCTTATCCATTTTGTTAACACCATAGGAAATGTGATATTATTAGATGTTTAAGACAAATACCCTTTTATCTATTTTTTCGAACATACAACCACCCGATTTATGTTACAACAAATTACATAACATTTTAGTTACGAATAAACCTATGAAAAACCAACAATTGAATTATTCTAATCAACACTAAATAGACATTGTCTAGAAATAAACGGCCAAAGGAATAAAACGATTGACACAATTATAATGATTAATTTTACAAGAAAAAATACTAAGCTGATCAATGAATTATATAAAAACAACAAATCATACTTATTTCTTATTAATGAATATAATTTAAAATTAATGTTCAACATAAAATAGATACGAAATATTGATGCGTTACAAGAAATTCAAAATAGGTAAAATAAATCTTTCTTAATCAACTTAAAACCATTACACCACAGAGAAGAGGTTACAGCATGAAATTAGTGACATGTAAATAAATAGTTGCACATATAAATTAAAGGTTTTTACATAAGAAGAACAAAAGCGAATTATTAACCTAACACCATTGTGTAATATATCAAATGACATCACAGACAATAAAATAATTATGAACACTTCACATGATAGATATTAAAATATAAGCAGAATACTTTTTCTACATTTTAAACTAAAGAAGATCACACAGTTATACCCCAGCCCGTAAGAGTGGAGTCTTTAGCAGTCAATTGACCATGCTCAGATTAAATGCAAGGAACACTTTGACCGAACAATCAACACTACATTAGAAGATATAGCATGTAAAATGGTTTCACTAGCCACAAACAATTGGAACATGCCAATGACTGTGAATTTGGTTTAGTTATCTTTAGAGGGCTGGATAGACCATCCTAAGATGCGACGGTCGAAGCCACAACTGAAGAAGTTGATGTTGGAAATCTCTTCGGCCCACGCGACTGAAGTCACCATGCGACGGTGGCCCTGAAAAAATATCAAAGGATGGTTAAGTGTGTTGCTAAATTCATAAAATAAAACATGCGATTATTTTTATGAAAAGCACCAAATACATTCATAACTAAATGCTTTATAAATAAGCAATGGTGAAAATAAATGGTCAATGAAATTTTTTTCAAAAATAAACTGAGTCAAACATGACAAGATTGCGGAAAAAATTCCTGAAACTTTTGTACTAAAAGGCTACAGAATTCTATAATAATTTTGAAATAAGCGTATTATTAGATATTTTATAATTTAAATCCAGTAAATTTCTAAAATACTTGGTAAATGTAAAAATATAACAGATTAAAAGTAAGATAAATTTCTCCATACAAATTTTGACACAAAGCGCTTGATCATGTGTATTTCACTGTCCATTCGACCGCGATAGTCCACGGTGCTTATACTTCAACTCATCACGTCCCCTGAGCAGCACATGTTCTATCCCTTTATTTTGCGGGTACAACGAGTAACATAAATGTTATACCACAAATTTTAATTACACAAACAGAAATGCAAAAATTGTTGACCGAAAAGATATTGCCTTTTCATTGACTTAATAAAAGATTAAGAAAAACTGCTTTATGGATTTTATCGCGATTTATTTTTTTAATTTTATCACCCGACGTTTCGAACCCCTTACAACGTTCATCGTCACGGGTCGGACAAATTCAGCTTGAATATTAATTTTTGTTTCGATCTATGCAGGAACTACTTAGGGGGCGTCCATAAATTACGTGAGATGTTTAAGAGGGGGAGGGGGTCGAGTCAAATCTCATCTAATCGTACGTTGGAGAGAGGGGGGTCTCGGCAAATATCACGCAATTTTTTTTGTGATTGAAACAAACAAAATTATACTATATTGTTCCATTTAATCCAGATTGATATCTTAAGCATAATCGTAATACAATTAAGATCATTCACTAATTCGTTCGAAAGAAAATAACTTCATTCCAACTCAACCGCTATATGCCTTCATCAGCACGCCTTATGATCTCTATTGGCCAAGTGTACGTGATGATTAAGAGCAAAGATGCTGCAGTGCATGCGGTATTTACTTTGCATCTATCACAAGAGCTTCAGAGCACAGGCGAGCAGCCCAAGTTGCACCAGCTAAGCAAACGCGTATGTTCCGCAAAATGCAACCCTCACGGATTGTCACAAGACGAGCTGATGAGTTAGTGTGCGCCAGCAGCTTAGAGTGGCTACATCAGAACGAAGTTGAAGGAACAGATGATTTTCTGAAAATCATATGGACATGTTGGTTCCAATAGTCTCTCTCGCGTGAGACCGCGCATGATTCTCCATGGATTGAATTAGAGTAGATATTCTTTTTTTAATCACCGTAGTCACGATTTAAGTATTCTATTGTTAAATTTTTAGTACACTTATAACTCTGAGCAATATTGATTATTAGTCTTAACTAGTCGTAAAT
>JAOCPS010736833.1:0-10443 GCA_025505425.1 Graphium colonna | reverse complement strand
GTATATGTGTGTGTATATATATATATATATATATATAAATCAAGAATTAAAAAACAACACGATTATTGGTACTCGAGAAATGCAAACGTTCGTGAAACAAATACTTTCAAAATAAAATTGAAAATCCGTTTATAACTTGCGAAGAAATCAGCAAACATACATACAAAAAAACTTTTTTGAAGGCGGTTCTAAAGTTACGGATTCTTAATGGCCTATTTTGTATTGAAGCACTTCATATTATTGTATAGTGATAATAATTACCCAATACGGCATTATTACTACGCTTAGATCTTTTTACAGAAGTGGCAAGATGTTTTCCGTTTATTCACCTTCAAATTATTTAGATTATTATTATATACATAATGCATGTATATTATTAAGACGCATTCAATCTAGTTCATAAATTGAATATCAATCTAACCATAGTTAAGCCAATATGCGAAGGATAGAACTGCACTTTACAACATCCGTATGCCACCGGAAGACGGACATAGTGATACTATCATTGGAATTACTTATGTGAAGTTGCATGCAATTATAGATTTCCGTTTGGGTCAATCTGTTGAAAGCTTGGTGCTCTTAATCCTTGAGGGAAAAAGCTTCCGCAATTAAAAACGAGTGAATTATTTATTTGCCCAAAATTTACTTGCTGTTTCTGCAGTTAATATCCTCGTGACTCTTGGATTAACCTTCTGCTTCTTGGCACTCGGCTTTCGGTTCGATTCCTACAGAGGATATATAGCATATTTTTTAAAATATGTACTTAAATGTAAACAGTGCAAGTTTAAAATATAATTGACTGATTAGATATCGTGTTCGATCACTTGTTGGATCGAGATGCTCATCAGAAGGAATATCTTTGCATCACGTAAATCCAGATGAGCTGTTAAAAGTCTAAATATGCAAATAAAATGATTATTTCCACAGAAAGTAGCGAAACCGGGTGTAAACGCCTTAGAAGTAAACGTTCTTAAAGCAATTTTTTTCACTTATTTTGATTTAAAAACAAATTATCGTTTCGATTTTCTTGAAATTTATATGTTTACCACCTTGTGAAATAAATATTAAAATACTCATTGAAATAAATTGAAGAATTTTTAAAATCGGATCAAAATCTAGTGACAAATCGGGTCACATACATACAAAAAGAACACACTATTCGACTGTATATTTTTTTTTGTAGATCTCCTTCATTGAAGTCTGTTGAAAACAATTGCCTTTTTCGAGTTACATACTTATTGCTACAATTCCGAAACAGAGATTTTTGCCTTAAGTTATACAGCAATTCTATTTATGTCGCTAAAGCATGACCTCACCTCATCCCACGGCCACTACAGATTTCATTGATCGAAAATATTTCTCGGAACCCAACTATTAGGTCATTACTATACTCTGGCGAATATCGTAAGGTTATTTTCGAGGTAGTGAGACAAAGATATTATTTCTTTGGTATAGATTCTAACAACGAAGTTTTCTTGTTTTATTTTGTTCAGATTTAAGTGCCATTAAAAGGGAAAATAACGAGGTTTATATATCTTATCAATAGAACTTTTTCTTTCAAGATATGTAAAATATGCCAAATCTCCCCTAGTGATGCGTGGTTCTATACCTTAATATCCTTCTCTTCAAAATTTATTTGCCTAACTTGTCGGATTAGGTCGTCTTTTTTGCCTACTACAGTATATTTTCAAAACGTTTGAGTAATTTAGTTAATGCTGAGAATAGATAATAATTATGTAACAAAATTCACAAACGCCACCGGAAGGTACTCCTTATTGTTACCCCATGTATTATACATTAAGTAAAAACATGTCTATTCGTTTATATCTCATCTCTATCAGGTAGCTTCATTCCTAAAATAATTAAAATTTTTCTGGAGGTTGAAGTGAAAAAATTTTCTTCCATTGAAAGGAAGACAAAAGAGCAGACGGTTTACCTAATGGTAAGCGATCACGTCGCCCATAGACAAACTCAACATTCAAAGAGTTGTGAGTGCGTTGTCAACCTGGGAGATCGGATATAATTGGATAGAATGGGGCCGTCAATAAGGATTTGGGAGGATGGGAATAGGAAAAGAAAAGGATAGACATGGCCATCCGGCATTCCCAAAAGTCATGCATACTTCATTATATGCCGACTTTATAAAGGGCGGTGGTACTTTACCGGGCAAGCACGGCCGTAGAAGTGCAGCAAAAGTTGTGTCTGTGAAAAGTTGTTAAGCTCTACCACCCGTACTTAAATATTTACTAGACCTTTTATAAGTATTGCACATGAAATCTCGTTATAGCGAAAAATAATTCGTAAACGACGCGAACGACGCCTCCTCTGCAGCCTCGTAACCTAATTTCGTCAGAAACAATGAGTTCATCGCTCTGGCAGCCGGCCAGGCACCGAACGCTGGACCGTCGTTATCGGTGCTAATTAGCAACAACGGTTTACATCGACAATGTAACACCCGTCGCGATACCCTATGCTTAAAAAAAACTATTAAGTTACTCAAAGAACTGTCCAAAGCGTTGTATGTTTGCGGCTTGTAGACCCAAAAATACGGGTCAAGTATTTTTGGGTCTACGCATGTCGTTGCTGATGATTCTTTTTTTTGCCTTACAGTTTGAAAGGATCTCAGCGTGATGCAATATGCTAGTCTATATTATTTCTCAGAAATCTCTCGATCGTATACTAAAAAAAAATATAACCCGATTGGTACTTACAAAGATCACCGGGTTACACAAACTAACAAAAACTTCTTTAGCTTTATATGTAAGTGTAAAAATAGTGTTCCTAATGAATAAATCATTTCCTTCAAGTTATTTTTGTATCAATCTGTGATAAGCTTATATAAATAAAAAAAAAACCTTAAGGTTTATGTTATGTACTTGTATGGTTGTAGATGATAAGTATTTAAATTTCGTTATCGGATTAAATGTAGCGGAATTTATAATAAAAATGAATTTCTCGAACATCTTATACCACTAAGGTCAAACAATACCAGTGCGTCTGTTACTGTTGGAAATAGCGATTTCGCAACGACCGCAAAATGAACCAGAATTAGCGCCTCCCACATTCGAGGCACAAAGTCGGTTCTAATTGATACAATAACATCGACTTCTTCGGTTGTTTGTTGGACTAGCAGCAATAAGTCTTTGAAATATCTTTGAATTAAACCAAAAGGAATATCAAAGCTAGCTTGACAAGTGACCCTCTTTGCAGCCTTATTAGCTCTTGATTGTCACAAGTTGTTAAATCCATACAATATTTGAAAAATGCCTTTAAAGGACAATGCCCGTTTATATGGCATATCGTACCAAGTTGCATCATGTTCATACATTTTTATTGTAAACTAGACTTTTTACATTATCTTCTACAGAAGTTGTTTTCGTAAAGATAACCCGGGTTTCGAGGATATTTGATAAAATCGAAAAATCTATACATAGAAAGTAGCTTCGATTGCATCCTACATCTCAATGATAGATTATGTAAACGTCATGAATGTAAGGCAAAATTCGTACTTTCATACTTTAAATTGAATTTCCTGTTCAAAAATCAAACCGATGAAGCGTAATGTCGTCAGAAATTATGGAAAGAATTACTATATAATTTTGATCTTGATGCACGAGGATTTTTGGTACCATTTGAGCACAGTGTCCTTAATAGAATATCTCTCTCTGTATCCGAGTGCTGAGTATCGCATGGAAATCCGTACAGCATTTTCTGGAATTATCTGGAACAACACGTTTTAATTTATAATATACGAGAGTATCCGCGCTGCTTCGCACCAACATTAACAACATATTTTCCATTAAAGTCAGTCAATTTAGGTAGATAAAATGTAAAATGAAAGCCTGTTCCAGCGAGTGTACTTAGACTAAAATCTACCATATGCTTGAATTAGAACCGGATATACGGAAGTAGAAAGCTATGAAAACATAAGAATTTTTTATAGGAACATTGCATTTGTATATATTTAGAGAAGAGCTAAATTGAGATTACATCCAATGGTTTATGAAAAATCTATAAAGAAGCAAGAATACAATAAAAAAAAGGAAACAAAGCAGTTCAATAAAGACGACGTACGTCCTGACGAACTCGTAATAGATTACATAAATACTTTTAACATATAGATTGTAATGCACTTATGTGTGGTGCAGTTCAATGACAGTCTATATCATCAAGTTTTGTGTATCAGAGTTTTTGTGCCTCTGAACAGACTTAAATGTCTTGCTTATTTTTCACTAGACACGTACAGTATGATACGGATATGCATTCTCTCGAGGCGAATGTTTTCAATAGCTTTGCAATAGCTCTGCAAAATTAATACGTAAAAAATAATTAAATATTACATGATCAATTCGAAATCATTCTGTACTTTACCAGATTTAAAAAAAATAATATATAACGTTTTTTTTTCTGAAATATACAACTTTAAAGTTTATAAGTGACCAACGTTTTGAAAGCGTTATGATTATCCCCAAACTTTACTGGTAGACTTCATCATGGAAATAATTGTTAAATGTAGCGCTTCTTAGAGTAGGTATCATGGTTACTGGATTTTATTTATTTTAGACAATCATGTACATTTTCGAGGTGGTAGAGCGTAACATCTTTTCACGGCTTTTGCTGCATTTTCACGGCTGTGCTCGCCCGGGGAAGTACCATCATCTTTTACAAAATCGGTATAAATAAAAGTATTCCTGACTTTTGGGGTTTCCGGATGGCCATTCGTACTTTTGTTTTCCCAATCCTATCCCTCCCAAATCCTTTATCCCAACCCCATTCTATCCCATAAACCTAGTCTATCCAAATTGTCAGGTTGACAGCGCGCTCGCGACTTCGGATGTCGTGTTTGTCCATGGGCGACGGGACCACTTAAGACCAGGTAACCCGTCTGCTCGTTTGTCTTCCTTTCAATAAAAAAAAATACATAATTGACATTTTTAATAATATAGGCATACGAATTCAAGTAATAGGAAGAATTGTCAATTTACGATTATTACTATTTGTATCCCTAGACAAGGTTTTTAGAAGAAAAATGAGACTAACGAACCTATATATAATTTGCTGCGTATACCCTTGTAGGCCTCTGAATTTACAGCCCAAAAGGTAGAGTAGGGCACAATATTTGAAGATTTGATAGCGCGTTAATTGTTTCGTCACTACCACCTAATTAGCACAGCCCACATCACCGTTAACGATAACGCCGCAACGTAACTAGTGTCGACTATGAAATTGATAAAGAAGTCTTTTTGTATGAAACGACATCATACGTTATGCATCAGGGTAATGTATAAAATAAAACCAAGATCTTTCAACATCCCAACGAATGAATCATCGTAAACCACCATTATATTGACTCATAACTTAGTGAGATGACGGGTTTATTTGAATCAGTTGCTGTCTTGACCCTGAAAAAGAAACCATAACATCATTCAAAAAATAAATGAAAACCTTGCTTAAAAAAACTCAACTGTTTACCGCGAGAAAATCGTTTAATATTTTTAATAATTTTACTCTGAAAGATTATCGAAATTAGGCATCGTAGTGACCCTCGAAATATACCAAGTTTTGGCTTAAAGATGGGATCTATATGCGTCATATGTTGCATCATACTGTTGATTATTCGATTTCTCAGTATGTAGATGACATTAAGAGCAACCGTGACCCACTGGTGGCTTCAAGGTTCGTGCGGTCTACGTTTTGCCGTTTGCAATTTAACATAATAAGGAAATTGTAGCATTTACATTATTTTAACTGATAAATACGTTATATTTTTTTATTAACGTTTAGGCAAAAACCAGCGCATAAGTAGCATAACCATCTGCAAATGTACAATTTTTCAAACGTTAAATGAATTTTTCAAATAGGTACAGAGGTTTAAAAACAGATTGTTACAATGTTATCAATGCTTTTATTATTAGTAATCTGAAATGTTATGTAGAAATGGTAATATATCCTAGTTATCTTAAGATAAAATTGGTATGTATAAGTAGACTATTTAATGTGTCTTTAATAATAAAAACTCCCTCCTCTTCCGTCGTTGCCTCATTACTGAGGATCGTGCCTGTCTTATGAAGCTTCTTGATGGATGGCAGTGAAGAGAACTGACTTCTGTCCTCTGGCCCCGTGGAAGGCCGTGCTGAACGACAGGCCTAATGACACTTGGTCTGTCTAACGTTTAGGGATCCGGCCACGAGGTCTCTTTCCTACTTTTCCACTGATATTCGCCAATAATAAAACTACTCACATTTAAAACTAGAAGTTATTACGGAAAAAAGATAACAATTTGTTAAAATAGCGTTATATCCTTGTTTTTGTAATATCGAATAGAGGTCAAACAACTTTTTTTGTTTACAAATGTTTTGATGTTCTATGTTTTTAATGATACTTATTCATGGTTTTTGTGCCGCTTACGTCATCCAGTTTTTTACAGACCTTGATTAGTCACTCACTCGTGATTATTCCGGTTTTTATTAAATGGTTCATTGACGAAATTGGTCAATAACGGTACTCAGCAGTATTTGCCTTGTGTTTTAAAAAGTAATTGCTAGTAATGCTATTGGCTAGGACCGATACTACTTAAGAACCTACGAGAAGAGAACTTTACGTCTCGAATGTTGTTGTTACTTGGGTTCCTCCACACCAGTGAAACTATATATAAGAAAAAATATTACTTATATATACAACAATTGACCTCATAACTATTCATATTGATCAGGATCTTAGATTGTTCTTAAAAGCGGGTGCTCCCTTCCAAACCACATCCACTACTACTCGTCTAGATGTATGGCTTGCAGTCGTAGTCTAAAACCGTTATATATCTTTTAACGCGTCATATTGATGTAACAAGACAGATCGGTAGTTCTTATCGTGCATTGCCCCGATAATGGGACCGTGATATTGTTGATAAGCCCTCGTGAAAGAAATAACTTAGCGTGAGAATATATCCGAGATTGTTGGAGATTAAATTCCAAAAATTGTCTTTTTGATACGCTATAGTTTACGGGTTGTGTATGACAAGGTGGGCGCAATTGCCACTGTGTTCACTATGACGTTTAGTGAGATTGATTTTAGCACGAGGGAGTTATATGTACGTCCTACGAATAATTGTTTCAATATGGACGTTTTTACCATTTTGAATTTATATACTTGAAACATCAGGTATTAATTGTGGAGAGATGGTAAAATGTTCTTTAATAAAAACGGGTATATTTATATTTTTGGCCATTGTTTAAGAACCACTCTATGAGAATGGTATGAGATGCGAGCAATGTCGATAAAAGTATCAGTAAAATTTATTCCTATAAATTGCAAAACTTGTAATTACATTGATTCTCCCTATTAATACGTTTATATTTACGATTCGTAATCAATTGGTTTATGAATGTGTATTGTTAAAGCCTGTGACCGCGATTAACTTCCAATTGGTATGTTAAATTTAAATAAACAGGATCAGTTTTCCTTAAAGTCCTCTGATGAATGACTTGACGTAACTCGGTGACTAAAACAGTTTTGCGAGCGTCAGTTTATATAACGTCATTGTAGTCCATGATCTAAATCAATAGTCGTAGTTTGTAACTGCTTTAAAAACGAATACAGTGTAAACTTCATGTAACCATGTAATGATTTAACGACAAACTCCCTAAAACGTCGACTTCACATGGCTTTGAATGGTTAAGCTTTCCTACCATAGAATGATTTTTCTTTTTTCCATTTAACGACTCTCTAAAACGCCATAAAATGTTCACTTCCTCTATGTCGTTATATAGAGTTTACACTATAAATGGATGTGGCTCAAAGAAGAATCATTATGAAGTAAAAAATACTGCTTAAATTATAACAAAATTAAAACTAATTATAGGTAAATAGCACATTGTGATATGTTTTTTAGACCTTATTAAAAATTAGAAAAATTAATTAAATTGCTCGTCCATCGGTCTATTATAACGTTTATATATAGTTTCAATAACAAACATATTAATCTTTTTCTTTCTAATTTAGGATGGCTGATACAATAATGTTTGTTTTCTTTTAAAAAATGTCTACCGTTGATAGCAATTAAGTGTTTTAATTAATCGTAAGCATTGTTTCCGTACAATATGTTCATGCTTAGCAACATTTCAAATTACTTGTATATATTGAGCATAACATCTTTTCACAGCTGCACTTCTACGACCGCGCTCGCCCGGGGAAGTACCACCGCCCTTTATCAAGTCGGCATAAAATAAAGTATGCATGACTTTTGGGGATGCCGGATGCCCATGTCTACCCTTTTCTCTAAATCCTTAATCCCGACCCCATGCTATCCAATAAACCTATTATATCCCATCTCCCAAGTTGACAACGCACTCGCAACTGATCTGATACCATCAGGTGAACCGTCTGCTCGTTTGTCTTCCTTTCCATAAAAAAACCTTTAATCGTATAATATTTTATGATTGCTTAACATTAAACGTGAAACATTCCTTTTTCAGATACAGACAACCTCGCATATCGGAATCCACGTTGGAATAATGGTAATATTTTTTACTTCAACCCAAGGGAGATCTCACGAAGAATTGAACAAAGAAGTGGTTGTCACAAAGCTTTGAAATTATCTCTGATCACACAAAACGTTAATCGATAAGATAAGATCACGTAGAATAAACAAGATCATGCGCGACAAATAATATCATTACGAGATAATAAATAATAACTAGTGATATTTTATATTTCTGATAAACACGTGGAATTGAAATCGGGGCTTACGATTTTCTTATAAATTTAATGATTAAAATGATAGTCTTTCGTTTCTCACGCTTTGGAACCCGTCGAAGGTTCCAGAAGACTGAATTTGCAGCTAATCGCTCTATTCTTCCATAGGAATGACTCATTGAAATTGGACTCTTTTGAAGTTAGTCGAGTAAAGAAACAAAGATTAGTAAACGCGCAGTTGAAGTGAGTTCAGGTTGTGTAGGCATTATGAGCCACTATATCAAAATGTAAAAGATGGACCATTATTGTTAGAGGTCAGAATCGCTTGCAGTCTCCGGTCGGTTGCATAGATTTTTTGAAGTTATACTTCTTTAGGCGTGTTTGGAGAAAAAGATGAGAGTAAATTTTACGATGCGCGCGCACCGAACGACAGTATAAAGTTAGCTAGAGAGTAAATTTTTAGGGTGCGCGCACACCATTATAAGGCTAATTAATATGTCACGTCGTCATGTGTTATAGTGTATATGATATTTAAATAAATTTTGTTTAACTGTATAATGCGTTATAATAAAACTTCCAATGTATTAAATGCCCTTTTTTTCTATTATTAGTGTCGTTTTTTACAAACGTAGGATAAAGATTTTTATCAAGTTAGGCCAAAGAAGTATAACTTCTTACGTGCGTACATAAGTACACACAAACTTTTTTTTGTATTTTGAGTAACTTAGGTCCGTTAGCGTTAGTGGGTGGTTTGCAAGCGATTCTGATCCGTCACCAACGCGTTTTTTAATTGATAAGCTTAGGCAATTACTTAAACAATTTAGCACTCATGGAATTGACGAATTGTTGATGCTTCCAATTATAGTGAACACGTTTTTTAAATAGTTTTAGGGTGTAATGTCATCCGGCGGCACTGGTTGTATACAGACATAATTTACATTATTATATACAAATAGCATATATAAATGGCTTTCGGTAACTATAGAATCGAAGTAAACATAGGTTTGGCTTTTAGTCTAGGTCGTATGGAGTTATGACGGTTTTGGAGCAAAGTTTAGATTGGCAGCGGATTTGCAGAAGTTGAGTTCTAAAGTTTGAAGCCTTCAGACTGATACAAGTGTGGAATGGACAATGCCCAAAAGCAGTACCAAAAAATCTCATGCATCAAGATCAAAATTTTATAGTAACCGTTTAATTCAAGATGTTATAACGCTTCATGGATTTGATTTTCGAACAGGGAATTTGATTCAAAGTATAAAAGTATGATTTTAGTCTAACATCCGAGACGTTTACATAATCGGTCATAGAGATGAAGAATGCAATATAACCTATTTTAACTGACTTTAAAAAAGGAGGAAGGTTCTCAATTTGAATGTTTATAGTTTTTTTTTTAATGTCCGTTCGTGCCTATCTCCGCTATTTATGAGCCGATTTTGGAAATTCTTTTTTTAATCTTTTAGGGTATTTTTTCGGAATGGTCTTATAAAGTTATCAGGAAAATTGGTTCAGTAACCATAGTAGTTTTTCTTTTAAATAAAAATAACAAACTTGTTTTTATGTATTTTTGCGCCTACCTCCGTCATTTATGAACCAATTTCAAAAAGTTTGTTTTTAATATCAAAATAACGGAGAATATATGTTTCAAGAAGATAAACTTGTCTATGAACCGATTTTTCGATTTTACCAAATATCTCCTAATATCGGGTTTTCTTTACGAAAAGAACTTCTGTTGGAGATAATATAATAGGTTTAGTC
>JAOCPS010736722.1:0-10443 GCA_025505425.1 Graphium colonna | reverse complement strand
TTACGGTTCTCTATCGAATTAATTTTTTTCATTGAATTTCCCTTAAGCATCCAATATACATTATTTTCACATATTTTAATTAACATTTTAAAAATTAATATCTCAAAAACTACGGTTTTCTGCAAGTTGAAATTTTAGGAGTGGACTAACAAAAATAAGGACTACTAAATCAATTGTATAGATTGTACAGGTAACTGATATTTGTAATCAATTTAATGCCTATACAGATTTTTAAAACACAAGATTTATTTTGTGTAAAAATAAAAAAGTGTACCTAACCTTGAAGTGAATGGCGATCCTCATCCACTTCTAACCTACTTTTTTACTTTTGTGTTTTAATTTGGTACAAAATCATATTAAATTGATTACAAATTTCAACCAAATGGAAATATTTCCTACATATAAAATTTACATATGTTGCAATGGTATCAAAAACGGTTGTCCATACAAATTACAAACTTTATATTTTTTTTCTCATAAACCAAGTGTTGCCTAGAAATTTAGCTATACATGGGTCTAATAAAATGATATCCTCTATCAATTAAAAATACTGGTATAACAAAATAGGAAGTATCCCAGAAGGAAAATTATAACCTAAATAGAGTCAGGTTACATTGACCAAACCATCTGAATTTAATTAATTTTAATTAAAAAAGATATTTTTAGAAGAAAATATAATGTAAATTGTCAGTATAGAACAATGCCCATTTTTATATGGCATACCAAGTTGCATAAAGTTCAAACATTTTTTTTTTTTGATACTAGACTTCTTATATTAACTCCTACAGAAATTCTTTTTGTAAAGAAAACCTGGGTTCTGAGAATATTTGATAAAATTGAAATATCTATTCATTAAAAATAGTTTCTATTGCATTCTACATCTTTATGTTTATGACAGACTATGTCATGTAGTTTTAGAAATATTTATACTTTAAATCAAATTTCCTGGTCTAAAATCAAATCCATGAAGGTAAGTAATAATTTTGATCTTGATGCATGACACTTTTTGTACTACTTTTGGGATTTGTCCTTTAAAGTGTATGAATGTTGGACATTGGCCATTCTGGTCCTTTATAATTATTAATTTATATTTTATATATTTAGATAGAATAAACTGACACCAAGCTTAGCATTGAGTACTACCTAAATTTTGCAATATAATATGCAAGTTTAAAACATTAAATTACCAAGATGTACATGTGTTATACACATGAATATATACAGGAGTAATATATTTGATAAATATATAGAAAAGTTTTCTCTTTTAAAAGCAGGATTCAACTAGTAAAAAAATGAAATGACAGTCTGTGTCACATCAGTATAATTATTGCTTATTAGGTTGTATTTGAATAATGAAAATACTGTGATTAAAACAATTACCTTACAAAGTTTCTTCATTTTACTTTGTCTGGAACCTATTAATTATAGTAAATTACAAACACAAGAAATTTGACATTTAATGACATTGCATTGACATAATTTTTTTTAAAAATTGCTATTTTTTTAGAATATGTATAAAAGTTATTAATATGTAATGGAATTAAATACTATTATAATACATTCACATTATATATGTGTGTATTATGTTCTAATAGTTTTTGAAAACTATATTGTTTTTCTATATTTTTTTACAGCATTCATCATAGGGTATCTGGTATATGAGGGAGTTGAGAGGGAGCACCACCGACTTTCGCGCAAAAATCCTGCTGATTTTGAAAATGATCAATAGATTTATGTAAATATTTCTTTGTAGAATATATGTTAAAATAAATTATCTCATGAGTTACTTTTTTTTTTATTCTTACACCATATTATAAATTATATGACTTGCTTTTGAAAGCGTAGTAATAATTTCATAAAATGGTAACATTTTTATGCAACTGCACTGGCCAAAATATAATTTCTACACAACTACTTTAACCAACTAGTGGAGTATTCGCCTTTTGTAAGCTCAGCATTGTTTTATTTTTAAGCTATATAATATTATAGCTCTAAAATATTTCATTTATTGTGTTCTTAAAGATGAAATTACAAAGTGTGACACAATAGGGGAAGTTAAAAGTTAAATGGTAGTCAGTTCCTCTTTTAATAATTTTATTAAAGAATACTTTTGTTTTCCTTATTTGTATAAAATGTTTTTACAATATTGTAATAAAATCAGCTTTACCTCAAATGAGAGACTAATGACATAACTGAACAGGTAGTAGTTGCCAATATGTGTATTTACAAGCTAACCTGCAGCGTAAAGCAAAATATAAATTCATATAATTAAAATTATAAATATTTGTAAATAGGACAATTCTTTTTAATAAAAATATAATGGCATACATTTCACATATCATCATTATCATTACCTAAATAAATGGTCCATACCATTTTAAGAATTGAAAGCATAAGTTTATTTGCTTTATGTCAATTCATAATGCTTCAGTGTAAGATTTGCATAATTATTCCAAAGCATAACATTAAAATTAAAAATAAAAATTATAAAGGTGTGCTATTAAGTACATAGTGCACATTTCCTTCAACATTTTGGATGTGAAATATTTAAAAGCAGAAGAAAGTTTTAATTAAAATTAATTTTGTTACTTTTACAAGTATTGTTAAATATCAGTTAGTAGATCAAAATCATTAAGTAAAATTCATAGAAGACTTCATTAAGTTCGGGATCAACATCTTAAATTTGACAAATCCTAGTATGACCCATCACTTATTTTTAAATGTTAAATATTTTTAATAGGGTTCTAATAATATAATTAATAGCTTAGATTTGTTATTAAAATTCCACATCCAAATCAGCTGAGGTATAATTTACAATATTTACAAAAAATATGATTCCTTACAAAAACAATATCATACACTTAAAGAAGATCGAGGTTGTTTTTTCTTAGGAACATATCCATATAGAAATATGGAGCCAATTACTAACACTGTGCCTAATGCGAATTGTACAGTTAAATGGAAATCAAAGATATACATGGAAGCAACACATGAGATGATTATAGCAACAGATGTTGCAAAACCCTTTAGTATATTATCAGCATATTTTACTACTACGGCTACAATCAATCCCCCTGCTGCTTGAAGTATGACTAAATACCAAACAAATCCATCAAATCCTACAAATATGTCTTTAATAGAGCCCTTAATAAGATATGTTATTGCTCCAAAAGGCAGTGATAATAAACTCAACTGGACATTCCGCATCCAAACCTGAAATTAGAAAAAATAGTACTTTCATATTTATTTTGTTAGTTTAAGGAGGAGTTATGTGCAGGTAAATTTCTGGGCAATATAGATAATAAATAGACAGACATGTAGGTCATGCTTTTTCATCGTCTATCAGACAAAAAGAACAAAAAGTTAAACTATGTCAATGCAGTTTTTGTACTGCTGACCGACCCATACACGGTTGATTTGTATGTAGATTGGCTACTATAACTCATAAAAAGTATTTATAAGACAATTATATTTTCTGTTTACTTAATAATTAAACATATTTGTCATTTGCACTTACAGATATGTCTGATTCTTTTAGCACTTTTTCAAAATAGATTCCAGCAAATCCTGATATAAAGCATGCTGCTAGTGCTGCACTAAATCCAATAACCTTTGACTGCTCTTGCTCATTCTCAGCTTTTGTTTCTTTTGCACCTGAAGACAACTGTACAAGTGCTACTCCACCTGCTAATAATCCTAATGCACACCATTGCCACCTTTTTAATTTCCGTTTCAATACAATAACAGCAAAAAATGCTGTAGTAAGTAATTTCAATTGGTAGGTGACCTGAAATGTTAATACAAAGTTATTATATATTAAGATTTAATACAAAAATTTGTAACTATTTCACAAAAAGGAATATTATAGAATGAAATATATATATTCCAATAAAAGATACATCATTACAGAGAGTTTTAAACCCATTTTTATATGGCATACAATTCCAAGTTGCATCATTTTCAAACATTTTTTTTTGAGACTAGACTTATTTTATTAACTCCTACATGATTTCTTTTTCTAAAGAAACCCCCAGTTTCAGAGATATTTGATGAAATGGAAAAATTGATACATCTCATAACTGATTGTATAAATGTCATGAAGGTAAAGCAAAATTTGTCCTTTTATATTTTTAATTAAATTTCATTTTCAAAAATCAAATGCATGAAATGTTGTATGAAATTAGGGAAATAATAAATAAATAATTTTCATCTTCATGTCTGAGACTTTTTGGTACAACTTTTGGGCCTTTTGCTTTAAATAACCAATCTAAACTACATTTACAGTTACATTATGATGATAATGATATATACAACATTGCAATTTATATCAACATATATTTTGAACTCATTTTTATAAAAGGCAAACAATGACACCATCATAGGAAAATACTTGTTTATTTATTTAACAAATGCATTTGTATTATAAATATTTTAACCTGATATGTGGCAGCATCCAAATTTGAAGCAGAAACATAAAGTAGGTTATTTTGGACAACATACAGGAATGACGGCACACAAACACGTAGTGTATCCTTAATATTTAGTATAACAGTTGTGTACATAGTCAATGCACCTTTTTTAAAACTTCCAGACTCTTTCATCACAAGTAAAATGCATATTATTAACTTAACAATCTCTGCCATTAAAACAGCTGAAAAAATAATTAACTTTTAATAAGAGAAAACTGAAAAAGATAAGAAAAATACAACAAAGCAAATATTTTTTTACCTGCTGCAGAAGAAAACATGACAACAGGCCTTGTACGAGCGTATCTCATGCTTAGACCAAGAGCAGCATTTTGTATAGTTAGTGTAACAAGACTAACATACTTGAGATACCCTGCTATAAAAAATATTCTACTGTTAATATTTAAAATATATCTTAATTAGTTAATATTTTTCACATTACTATCTTAAACTAATAAAACCTAAGTTTTCATCATTGCTAAAATTATTAATTGAAATCATTGTTAAAAACTGTCCTTATCTACCACTAAGAAAAATATTTAGAACTTGTCAAACATATTAATAAATTGGAATGATTTTATACAAGTAACAAATATATGAAATACATAAAATATTCAAATAAGTACAATTTATTTTATGTTTTAGAGTAGTTATAAAAAAAGTCTTAGGCACTGATAAACTGTTGGATTGTGGAAAGTTATAAGCACATATAAATATAAGAATAAGCAATGCATTAAAGATATATTCAATATAAAGAGATAATACTTTAAACTTTCTAAACATGTAAGTTAAAGTTGTAATATTAATGCTAAATTTGAAACAAAAATCCTAAACTCAATGCATAATGCTCTTTAAATTATTTTATACCTTTCATATTGCCTAATCTTGTTTCATGTATAATATGAATCAAATAGTAAATATATAGGTACTACCAATCAAAGATAATATAAGATATAAAAATGACATGCATTGAAAGTACAGTCTTTACGTTAATGAAATAACTTAAAACTTACCATGTCTTAATCTATTATTGGGCAAATAAGTTTCTGACTTTTTTGCATCAATCTCCATGTTTTCTGGATTAAGTTGAACCTCTGCAGTTACTGCCTCCTCCTTTTGATCGTAATCAATATCTTCAGTTTCCTGATCTGTTGACTTCATAGGAATTTATGTAGGTAAACCATAAAATACAATTAAAAATAAAATGCTTAAGTTGTTGAATTGCAACAACGGTCAAAAGTTATCTACACCGCAATAAAACGAAGAGACTAAACAAAAAGTTACAAAAATAGATCGTTTTTATTCTACATTTCGAAAGGTCACATAGCACAATCCAACTAATAACAATTTAAAAGTTGTCGACGTAGTCAGAAAATGAACTATCAATATTAGATCATGTATACATTAACGGGAATTGCATTGGTCACTGAACTTTCAAGTTTGACACTTCGATGATTCGTTTCGTATCCGATATTTTTATCAGACATAGCACAAACAAGCTGAGTATAAAAATATTATATTGAAAAAGCATTGCTTTTTATTTATTATATTCAAATATACTATCTAAAGTCGCATTTTTTTGTTATTTGGCTAAATACATCTGTTGAAAAAATATTTTAAGAAATAAAAAAAATACCTTGTTGTAATTATTTCAGCGATTAAAATAATTAAATACTATCTTATTTTGTCTCCGCGTGTACAATAAGACCTAACGGGACAAATGGTGATTGAATTCTATAATCATTTAAAAATTTATTATAATAAATTTATCTAACTGTACCATCGATCCAGGTACAATACAAATCAATTTGTAAAGATATCACTTATCAATTAAATAGAATAAACATGTCTATGTTTTAATTATTATGTTAGGACTCTATACAATATAATGAATACTTCTTATTGTAAATTTACTATTAAGGAATATTTATTTACAATCCGTAATGAAGTGGGGTAGTAGGTTCAAATTTCACTAAATAGATATTCTTAATACAAAAACTATTTATATATTTGTCATACTTCTTTTTTCTTATTTAATTATTACTAATAAATGTTATATAGTTTGGTTGTAACTAAACTGAGAAAATTGGGAAAGTTCATAATAACTGCCTCTTGTCTTATAATCGTATTTACGTTTTTATACGTTTATATACATTATAAATAACTGAGTATCCTGGTGATTTTCAATTAATTTTAATAATCAACTTAATTTTTTGTGTGATAGTATAGCGGTGTTGTACCTAGGATAGTTTTTAAAACAATCAAATAATTTAATCGATCGCGTACAACAATTGTGATTTTAAAGAATATATCAAACAATAACACTTCAAAATACATAAAAGTAATTACTTTTTGGCAAAAAATATTTTTACTTCGATATCACTAAATATCCGCTTTATGGTGGTAAGCAACTTACTTCATACATCAACACACAGCTATGTGGCGATTCATCAATTTCCCCTGTGAGTCTCACAACGTCTCTATGGAGGATAATAAGAGAGGTGATGCCCGTGCTTTTAGTACCGGCACGCTATGTAGGAGGAAGATGAGGTAGACTTGGTCGAAAGATGCGACCAAATAACACGGGTGTACATGTTGATGCACAATTTGACGTTGACTCCGATGGCTCACAACTCTCACTCACTTCAGCGGTTTCTTAAGAACCGCGGAAGAGAAAAGCAAAAGCTCCAACTGCTGAGATGGTAGTCGCTAAATATAAGGCAATCGCAGCTTCTGCCTTGGATACTGAATGTGATATGGCTACTTAGATTGATACAGAAAGCGACATGATTGACATGTCAGTCGCCAAGACATCTAAATCAAAGGCAATATTTATTATGCCGAACACGGAAGAGTTGACGCTAAAACTGTCGTCTAACGCTGACAGCATATTGATAGCCATCTCAAAACAGTTGAAGAGTCAGAGTGGGCGCGTACCTATAATATCCAGGCCGACATGAAGACA
This sequence comes from Graphium colonna, assembly GCA_025505425.1. Lineage (NCBI taxonomy): Eukaryota > Metazoa > Arthropoda > Insecta > Lepidoptera > Papilionidae > Graphium > Graphium colonna. Next base: position 3,012 of record JAOCPS010736722.1, on the reverse strand, counting down.
GTTGTTGGCGCTTCGAAGAACACTTTAAGCGCCTTGACCCCCGGATTGAGAGGGTAGCTGGTGCGCTGCACAGATAGCTACCCAACCTTGTGGGTTCGAATGAGGACATTCGCTGCCTTTATGCCGCTGTTGTACAATTCACAAAACCTGGGTAGAACGGCTTACAATTTGACGATGTAGAGCTAAGATCTACAGTGTCCAGAGACGAATCGTACGGGGTTACAGAACCGTATTGTTTGAGGCGGCAACCATACTGGCTCGTTTTCTTCCTCTTGACATATTGGCGGAGATGGATGCGGGGTCTGTAGCCGAATTCGCATCATTCGCAAGGTTGATGTCAGTGGGCCAGAAGATGAAGACCCCAAGTCAATTAACCGGCTGGAAAAGCACAACGCCTTAGCTAGGTAGTTCGGTTGGCTTTGCGAAGATCGATATGCGCATTAGCAAGTCATTGAAGCTTTTATGCCCATCTTCGAAGCCTGAATGCAACGACGAGAAAGTAGATTTATCTACAGGCTTACACAGATAATTATTACTGGGCACGGGAGCTTCAGTGATTATCTGTGTAAGAGCGGTCTGGTGGCGATGGCGGCCTGTTCTCACTGTGGTGAACAAGGTCAGAACTCCGCATCACATACCTAGGCGGATTGCCCCACATGAGAAGTAGAGCGCAGTATATTGTTGGCCCAGATCAGACAAGATCTCTCTCTCCCAGCAGTCATGACGGCAATGCTAGCCAGGCTGCCAAGCTGTAGCCGTAGCCAAGCTGTAATGCTCCAGAAAGAAACTGCAGAGAGGGGCCGGGAATGAAGAGTCACCACTCGTAGACAAGTCTTTTGCAGTGCAATGGCGTGGTCTTATTCCATTTCATTAGCACCACGGAGTGTTAGAGGCAGTTATTTATTATTTTTGGGACGAAGAAGGAGCCGCGGTTGTATTCCGAATGGAGATCCCGTGACGTCTCATAATGGCAGAGGGCAATTTGAATTTAACTAATCGTCAAAATTGAAAAAAAAAATTAATACTTGAAATTAAAAAAAAAATCAAATTCCGTAACGTAAGCAGGTTGGTTGTTCATATATTTGTTTTCATAAATAACCTCAAACAACGATTATTGTTCCCTAAAGTTGAAGTCAAATTTATAAAAAAAATATTGTTTAAATATTAATACTTACCAGCTTCACAGATTAGAGTTTTGATCCAGATACATTTGAATCCAACAGTACTATGTTTTCAACTCCCGTATTTGGTAAATTTTAAACATTTTTTAAACAATGGATTTTATATTGACTGGTTATAAAACAAAACATTTGTTTTCATAGTAGAGGCAGGTCATTTTTGTACGCCGCCAGTCGTATAACGCGCAAACGAGTCGACTTCTCATGTAACGCGTGTGTTATATTACCGCGTTTGTTCGAGGTCAATGCTTATCGTTTTTGCCTTTATCAAATTCTGTAAAACTTTTAGGGTTTTATATTGTAATAGCATTTTTATCATTAACATTTGTAAACGATTTTAATATTCTTCTGAATACTGATGTGTTTTTGGTTTATTTATATGGACTTTTGAAAGAACCAAAAATATTTATTTGATACACAATACAAGTTAATGCATCAGAAAGCTTTCCACGCAGCTATTAATCACGTAGTTGACCGACCTTCGCGAATACTGGTTTATAGTGAAACCATCGATTTGAGTTAAGATAAGATACCATAGATGACGATAAGTATTAACATTGAAATTTCCTATTATAAAACTAAAAACAACAAATATATTAAAAAATCATAAATAAAAAATGTAAATTTTAAAGGTTTAAGTTTTGTTACACTTAAAACTTTTCGATATAGTCGGTACTTTGGTTTCCACCAGAGTACTGCCGAGTCCTAATGAAGCTCCGGACGTAATCGATATTGCAATTCTATAGAATGTGTCATTACCGATACATGCTATAGAAGTCTTAAGTGAACTTAATTCTGACCATCTTCCTATTAAGTTATTGATAGGCTGGCCAGGTACAATAATCCTAACAATAAAAATCCTAGCAGACTGGTGGAAAATAGCAATGTATTTAGAATCGAAAAACTCCCGACACCTTGACAATATCCCAGATACAATAGATTCACCTAAGATCGCCTATTCTCCAATCCCACCGCTTATTTATATACGGTCATCAATAACTCCTCTGAGCAAGTCATAGTAACGAATAACCGTCGCTTCGAACTGCCGTATAGTTTCAGGCGGCTGCTACAAAATAATGCCCGAACATATTATCGTTACCTTAAAAAGAAAGCTTAAATCAGAGAAAGTCTTTTCGAAGCTGGTCCCTTTCCTATGGTAGACAAGCGTTGGAAGAAGACGAGAAAGCCGAGTGCCTTGCTGACAGCTTAGTATACCAAAGCTCCTCAAGCACGCAAACTACTGACCCCATCCACGTACAAAAAGTGGATAAGGAAGTGGTTAATAAGTCTGCGGCTCTACCAATGGATCCTCTCATTGAGCATACAACAGTGGATGAGGTTGCAATTATCATTAGAAACTTTAAAAACCGATCAGTACCTGGAGCGGGTGCTATCTCCAACCTTAAAAGCACTTCCCGCGCATCTCATATGCCTTTTATCTCATATAATACCAATAACTCTTCTTAGTTCAATGGAGAAAATTTACGAGCGTATAATTCTGGCAAGAATTAAGAGATGCGTTCAAGACCTAGATCTCCTACCGAATGAGCAGTTTGGATTTAGGGCTGACCACTCTAGTGTTCTCCAAGTCAACGCATTGTAGAGCATATACTCACCAACCGTCATCATGATACCACAAAAAATTCACTCGTGTAGGGTTCATTAATTCGCGTAGGTTTAAGAGAAAATAATTGTATATGTGCTAAATTTAAGACAATATCATTTTAAAAGAGCAACTGCTGCGTTTTCCAGGTGGTGGAGCATAACATCCTTTCACAGCTTTTGCTGCACTTTTAAGGCCACGCTCGTCCGGGGAAGTACCACCGCCCTTTGT
>JAOCPS010736611.1:0-10444 GCA_025505425.1 Graphium colonna | reverse complement strand
AGACATGGCCATCCGGCATCCCCAAAAGTCATGCATACTTTATTTTATGCCGACTTTATAAAGGGCGGTGATACTTCCCCGGGCGAGCACAACCGTAGAAGTGCAGCAAAAGCTGTGAAAAGTTGTTATGCTCTACCACCTTAAAGAATTTACGGTAAAAATATTTTCCCCTTAACTATTAATAAGTCCCGAGGCCAAACCTTTGAATTACATAGTTGGGATCGACCTACGAATAGAATGTTATACTTATGGCCAATTGTATGTCGGCCTATCGCGGGTCGGAGCTCCTCGGAGAGAAAATCAATTTATTTTGCTCCCACAAAATAAAATAACGTCAAATATAATTTAAGGGGAAGCTTTTACTCAATAGATTGAAGGGCTTTTATTTTGTATGTATATTTTAACAAAAATTAGAAAGAACAATAAAAAATAACAACAAAAAAATCGTTGTAATAAAAAGAAAACTTCAAAAAAATGTTTTCATAATTTTCTTCTTATAGACAACGCGACGCAAATACCGATGCGAAAAAAAGACGCTAGTTTTTTTTTATAATGTTACAAACACTTACGTATATGGTACTAGTAGAAGAGGTCCCGCAAAGTTATAGCTTAGTTATTTATCGTTATATAACGACCAAGGAAATGATACCAAAACAGTTTTAGTTACCGTATCATCGTATATTATCGTATCGTATTTAGTTATAGTATCAGAATAAATGTCAAAGGAAAAATAAAAAGGCTTTAATGATTACCACTATTCATTGATGTCATAAATGAGTGCACTATCAGCCAATCCTTTAGATCTCGTTTAAAATTTGTGCATATTATTTTCTAATTGAACTTCTCTGGGTAGATTATTGTAAATATTTATAGTCATAGCGAAAGGCCCTTTGTGATAAAAAGCTGTTTTTGATATACGATTCGGGACGAGTTATCCATGTTACGCGTACTTCGAGGGAAAATAATTAGATATTCAATAGATTGTTCATACTTCTGATGGTATAGAATTTTTTTTACAGCGACACTAGCTTCATAAATATATAGAGCAGGCAGGGTCATAACTTTTAGGTTCTTAAATAGAAGCTTACATGATTCATACCATTAAACTCCACTAATTGCTCTAATGCTTTTTTTTTGCGCAATAAAGACTCTTTTTAAATAAGAGCTATTACCCCATACTATTAATCCGTATCATAATTTACTTGCTGTGTCCATGATAGGCTATTTGAGCCGTTTGAAATGAGGCAAATCCATCAGTTTTGCAAGTTTTGTTACGTTTTTTTAGGCAAATATGACAAGCGATTGCAATCTTTTAAGCTCTTCAATCTGAAAATAATCAATCAGTGTAGAACAAAACTTACCTTCTGGAACTCGGTGAGCCCAAAATAGGCCATCGCAGCTAGATTTCTCTTCGCGGAGGCTAGGAGCACTCTATCAGTATCGGTATTCCGGTGACGCAGGGTACCATTGTAGCACCCAACTAAGGCCAAATCAGCTAGCATCCTCGTCTGCCGATTATTTGCTAAGTTCCAGGGGCAGCCAGCGAACTCCTCTAGACTCACGCCCCGCCATGACTCGCCCGTATAGCACGGTGGCACCTCCAATGCTGAAACAAGCTATACTCTAAACGACTGATTTAAACATTAAATTAAGAAGTGTAGGACATAAGTGCTTTCTACTTTTATCATGTACTCAAGACTAATGCTACATAAGCTTCGTTTATTTGGTAGTCACTGTTTTGAAAAGTTTAAGCTATTATATATACATCACACTAATTTAGAGTGTCATGTTACTTTTCAATAAATTATTTTTATTTTGTTTTTCAGAGAGTGCAAATGTTCATTCTTTTATTTTATTTTAGAAAACGGACCTCTGAAGCACATGTTTAATAAACACAGACGAAATAAGTGGAATAAATATAAAAAAATATGATTGCCATACTTCTAAAAACAAATCAGCAACGCAAACATTAGCGGCACAATTATGTACATGAAAGGCGTTTTACACAAAACCCGGGTTCTTGAGCGACAAAGGAAAGTGGATTCTAAAGAGTAGACAACAGAATTCGGAATTAAATAAACAAGAGAGTTCAATTTCATTTTCACGTTGAAATTAATGAAGCAGGTAGTTGAATAATTAGAAATAGCATTGATCGTACGTAAGACCCGACGCTTTCGCCGGCGCGTCGACACGGCAATTATTTGAACACAATATTGGTTAGAGTTAAGTGAATTCCTTTTACTGTGCGGAATATAAGGCTGTCTAATTAAGGGTAAAGGTAAATTTTCTTTAATATTCAATTTACATTGTCATTTGAACAATAAATGGGGAAAGATATTTGGTAATATCAAATTACGCACCTAAGTACAAATCTTATTATTACAGTCTATTATACTTTTGTTGGAAAAAAGAAGGAGCCCATGTACAAATATGCTATGATAAATTGGCCCAAGATGCCCTATTCCGCTCCTTGTACAGTTATATTCTTGTGGAAGAGATATTATCTGTATTTCAAGCAGAATTATACTGTCGATATAATTATATTGTACAAACTTTACCTGGATGTATATTTATATCTATCGCTGAACTTTGTAGGCTTGAACGCGCATTAAGTTGGCAACAATCTCCACTATAGCCCATGCCACATAAAGTGAAGACAAAATGTAAACAAACGACTTACTTATTACAGCTAAATATTAGCAACCACTAACTTATTGTCACACTATCATATAACCTTACGAGTATAAATATAACATGAGTGCTAACATCGCCCGTTGTGCGAAGCGTCAGCAATGTTAGATATACATTTAAATAGACATATTGCAATTTATTGATCAACCGCATCCACATGTTTAAAGTAAGCGATGATTCCGTAAAATTTTACTACTTTGGTTAAAAATTAGATTTTTAGGATTACAACATTAATCGTAATCTGTTAAATATTAATTTATTCTATAAAAATATCATAATATTACTAATTATAAACTTCAATAATTTTAGGAAACCAACCATAACATTTTCCTATAATACTTGCTAAAATCTATAATAAAATAAAAATTTCGTTTTCCGTTGAAAAAGAAAAATTAAACGTATAAACCAAATATGTATTTTAAAATTAATATAAAATTCTTAACATCCTTAATAGGGATTTCTCATATATAAATATGTAAAGTATTGTAGTTGTAAATTTTCAGGTACAACACTAGGCTAGCGTCTTTCCCCGCCTTAAATCTTAATCTCCCCTTGCGGCCTAAGCTTCAATTATTTGTAATCCGGGAATATTTAATAAAATAGTGTTCACCAATGAAAAGAAACCTCTCTTCGGTTTATTTTGCTTCCGAAAATTATTTTTGTAACACGGCACAGCATATTCTACCATTTTCGGAAATTATACATTTATTTAACAGAGTATGCCTGGCGCATGACCTATTTGTTACTAAGACGCGAGTTTGCTGTTGGTACACACCTTTGCGTACGGCAATCGCTCACTGACTTGCGCTCTATAGGTAGATGTATACTCTAAGTGTATATACACACAAGCGATATCTGTATTGAACGTTTCTTTTCAGATATTTAAGGCCCTCTATAGTATGTAGAAAAGAAAAAGAGACCTGTCTGCGTATACATTCGTGCAATTTCAAGCATCTCTATCTTTCTTTTCATAAACGTAAGCTGTAAAGACTATACTAAATATAAGCTGCAAAGACTATGGTACAAATGCCTTTTTCCAAACATGAATTCCACATGCACAAACATCCAAATCCGAAACTGTTATCGGTAGGCCAAACAAATAATTGTTTTGGGCGGGAATCGAACCCACGAACCGCTACGCCTTACGCTTAGCAACTACTCCAAACAATCATTGATCATCGTTTCCTCAATTTTCGTAAACTCGAGAGTTATTGCTTCTGGCATTAAAAAAATAATGATTCTATCAATAAAATAATATTGATGCTAATTACCTCATACTAAAATGAATAAAATCCAAAGAAAACTTACCGGTAGCCGTCCGCCCTTGACACCAATGTCGGGAACCCTTCCACGTGGCCCCACGTTTCACGTGCCTGTACTCGGACAGATACCTGAAACAGATTGGGAGATTCATAATTTTGACCTTTTTTACGATTTAATTTTAGTTAACGTCACTCTTCTAAATGCGCGTTACATATAGAATATATCGTTATAGTGTGAATCGCTTGATAAATTAGATTTAATAAAAAGGCATGGTGGTGTGTAATGCCTTTATATATTAATTCAAGGTGATAAGATAAAAATATAAGCTTTCCATTAATTATTCTCGAAAAGCTGTTAATGCCTGTGGCCAAAGTTTATATGCCAGTCATGCGTATAAATCTACAAAATATTCTACTATGCCTCGAAAACAGCGCTTTTCCTGTGATAAGAGGTACTGTCTGGTCATTTCTTTTCCTCTGAAAAACGTGATGAGACGTTGAGGCGTTAAAGCGTAAAACATAATTAAATTTACTTTCACGTTTATAAAATTTGTATGGATTTGTGTTAGGGTTTACATGAACGTAATAATGATATGGATACATCATATTTTCGAAAAAGTGTACAATAGCATAGTATTAAAAAATTTAATATTAGTTGTACTGCAATTATAAAGAAATTTCAACGATTTGGTCTCTATTTTTTTTTATATCGTTTTGTTTGGTTTACCTTGCGACAGGTTCCCGCAGCAGGGTGATATAGAAGTACCTCCTGTGGACGGTAGAGCCCTCGTGGCGATCCAGCTCGCCGCCCACGCACGCCGTCAGCTCCGTGAAGTCTGCGTGAAGACCGCATCTGGTAACAAATATGAAAAGACATGAGTGAGATAGACCCGTGGTAGCCCAGTGTCCGGACTCTCATCTTCAACTCTGTTTACTCTAGGCGAACTTGAGTTCAATACCAACTCTGTGCCAGCACCAACGCAATTGTTCATTTTCTAATTGAAATTTTAGGTGTTGAATTACAACGTGCTCTGCGGTGAAGAATAAAAGAAACATCAAAAAGAAACCTGCATATCTAAGAAACAATATTTTAAGATATGTGAAGTCCGTCAATCCGTACTTGGGCCACATAGTCGACTATGCACTATATTCGACAGGAGGCCTTCGCCCAGCTGTGGGACAATCTAAAAATAGGGTGTTAATTTACTTTACTAAAATATATGAAATAAAAAATAGCCCTTCAAGTTTATATATAGGCCAAATAGAATATTGTATAAAGCTTTAGAATAAGGACTTATTCTAATGGCCAACCATTGATAATATTCATAAATCTGCTACGTTAACAAAATACGGATCTATCATATAATATTAATGACTCCTGACTGAATTTTGGACACGACGGCCAAAATATTAAGATATTTTAGAGCATCCGTTTATGCACAAACAACCCCTGTTCCGTTATACTTTATAGGCCAATTTGATGGGTATTTGAAACGACCGGAGGGAAAGAAAAACCAGGAGCTTTAAATTAATTTTTAGGCAATTGAATGATTAGCTCATAATTCTAACTCAACTAGTAAAAAACAACACAATGCCTTTGTCAAACCGCAGTATTCAAACCCATGACCTATTTTTGAAAAACCAGGGCAAAATATCTAGGTAGTCCCTGTTCTGTGACAAGGCAACTACTAAAGGTTTCAGTGCATTTTTTAAGACGAAAATCAACTGGCCTTATTTTATAAGCTTAGGAGCGACGTGTAGATTAAGCTAGGTTTATTTACTTTAAAATTGTAAAACGTTTAAGGTGGTAAAAATATAATTTTCAAACATAATTAAAATAAAAAGTCAGTGGCTGTGTTTAAACATAAATAGGATACTTTATAGGCATTATTTTAGATTTATAATCTGTAAAAAAAAATTAATTATATATAGTCGTAACTATCCAGTTAAATAATGTTAACCTTTATGAAAACCAGATAGCAGAATAAACTATAGACAACGATCAACAGTGAGGTTTCCAGTATTTATGGTGTAACTAAATATAGTGTTTTATTTATGCAACAAAAACATTAGCTTTTTATATTATTTTTTCATTACATGTACGCTTATATATGTTTAAAAGTCAATTGCACTGTATAAAATATAATCTAATTAATTTTAAAAGAAACTAAAGAGACGGTAAAACTATAATTTCATTTTCTATTCTTAGTTTAAATTGGTGTGTTGTCATAGATCGTCAATACGTGTGCAAATATTCAAATCAATTACGTCTCAAAGTTAGTAAAATTGCGTTCAAAGATTCTGTAAATCATTTACATGCGGGTGAAGCTAATAAAGCGTATTAATAAATAAATACAATATATTTACCCCGTAAAAACAACACCTTATTCGGATGTTTAAGACAAATGTTATTAGTTTTTGTTTATCACTCAGCCAAATCTTTGTGATCGGTCATAATATAAGGCCATTATACTAAACTGTTACTAATAACCAGAGAATTTGATTACATACTTATAAAAGCCTTGATGCAGAGCTAGTTTAGCTTAGCTTTTTAGCTAGTTGGTTTGTGAGACTTTCAAATGTAATCGCACGGTTAATTGGTCATTGATAAGATGTTTATTTTTATTATGTGGCTAAAAATTAAATTTATTATGAGACGAAGTGTATCTATGTATTACTTTATAGCGTTTTTTTTTTTGTTGATTGATAACAGACTTCATCGAAAATATTCTTGGCTGTGATTCAACAAAATCTGTATTGCAGTTTCAAGATAATCATTTATTTTCTGGTTCCTATGGGATTTTTTTTAATAATCTCATTTAAAACAGTGACTCGTGACTGTAGCTGATACCGAAAATGTTTCTGTAAGCAAATCTGGATTGCAATTTAAAAGTTTGACAAAAATTAGGAACCAAGCACGTGGATGACATATAATTCAAACTGAGGACGATCTTAACGCATTTAACACTTTGTGACGTTGCATAGTGTTGAATTCACATTGGTCGGAACTAATTGACGCGATTAACAAACAAGCTTCGGTTATGGTGGTCACTGATGAGACGTCCAAATGGATTTAATGACGGGGAATTGTGCACGAGTTATTCAAAATGCGACCTTAAATGTATGGAGAACTGCAGCAACTACGCAAGATTCACCCCCCTCGCACCTCAAAAAGTCGGTCGGGACGTCTCGACAGTGACCACCATTACGAACGTCGGCTGTTATAACTAACTAGCGTTGGCATGCGGATTCGCATGTCAATTAATTATTGTTATGCCTACATGACGCAGCGTGATATCAAGAAGTCTAAAGTATTCCTCATAATTTGAACAAAAAATTTACATTAAATACTAATAATAACAGTATTTAATTAGACTAAAATTTCAAAAGGTAGAGTAACAGAAAAACTAAAATCTTATAGTCCATTACATAACTATACATTACCAATTTTATTCATTTATATGAGCTTGCAACTTTACGACGGTCGAATTTTTAGCCGGCTTATTTAAACAGATCACATCACTGACACATTTAGTATAAAGTATGTGGACGGTGACTTACAATATAATATAAGGCGTTAACACAACATGCTATGTCCAAAAACCGTTTGAATAATGAAAACTTGCTTTAAATTAATACAGTAAAAATATTTTTTCTAAGGAATTTGATCTGCTTGTTTCCAACCCAATTAGGAAACAAAAAATAAAAGTTATCGATTTCCGCGAGGAGCTCATTATTCATTGTATGCCGTGACCCAGAAGTTGTCGGTCGCAAAATATTTAATTGTTGTTACTAGAGATATCCCGCAATGGTTGAATTTCGGTCTTAATATTTTTAATAATTTACAAACCAATTCTACATTAAGTTTTAAAAAATAATCGCTTGACATATCAGGTATTGTATATTTTTGGTCCTGTTTGTTTCCGATAAAGTAAAATAAAATAATGGTTTACATCATGTGTAAAATTGCTTAGTATTAGTGTATTGGATTTATGCATTATTTTATTTCCAATGAATAATATTTAAACATTTTAGTATTCTGCATTCATTATTATGTTTAAATAACTTCAACTGTGCCAAATTTCATATTCCTCCGTCCGCTCAAATTGTATACGCCGTAAAAAACGGTACAAAGTTTTTGCTTCACATAGTAATATTTTGATACTTAAATTGATTAAATTAAAATATTATTGTGCAATAACATATATAGTCATTCAAAATTCAGAAATAAGCAAGATAAATACGAATCACTTTATGTTTTGTAATCTTTATAACGTATCTCTACATTAAACAAAATGAGTGAAAAAACATTTTGTTACCAACTAAATTTAAACCTACCTTTGCTCTAACGAAACTTTTACATAAACACATATTGAGTTTCCTATATTTTATCAATAAATCAACCCGATTTCGTATTGCTGTGCACCATTTTTATATAATTTACTTCATAAACACGGAGAAGTGCAAAAGAAAGTAACATGTTTTTAAATAATTTAACATGTTTTAATAGTATGTACCACCAGTACAAACGTAAGGCAAAGTCGCTGAAGACGGTGCCAAACATTTTTGTTCAAATAAAATTTGATTGTTTGTTAATTGTATTAACAAAAGGCAATCTTAATGCTGATAAGCACGATCTTCCTATTAACTTTTGGAAATGGATTCGATGTTGGTGCGAAACAAAAAATATATGTCTGAATTGTATATCAGAATTTTATTTTATATACAAAATAAAATTCTACACAATAAACAAATACACTGGTCTCGCCCGTCTGTACTATACATATACAAAAATGATTATTATAAAAAATCTATCGCTTACATACAGAGCCACCCGTTAGGACAATCTGTAGAATGTCCGAAAATTTGATCTATATCGGTCCAGCCCTTTCAGATTCCATTAGGAACATACATACAGAGATTCTCTTTTATATCTATACGTGTACGATTTCCTTATGAGGCCGAGAGGTTCGCCTTCAGACGGCTGGGCGACGGGCCGCGTGGGCTTCGTGTTCTATCTAGATCGCAGCCTCGAGGCGAGCGTGTATGCATATTACCACAACCGGCTACTGCTAGTGAATCTTAAATAACAAGGGTAGTAGGCATCCACGAGATTTTTGGACTGCGAGAATACTGAATGAAACAGTAGTATGTGCGATTTTAGAAGTATTTATGAAATGTTGTTGGACATTGGATTAGTTGAAAAGTTGAGTCATCGTTAGATCGATCCGAAAACGTTATCAATCTGGACATCGCGTATACTTCCAAACGATTTTTTTATTTATACTGAATTTAAAAATGTATGTTTTTCAGTTTTTATATGTTACTTGTGCTATTTGGAATTGTCCTCTGTAATATTTGAAAAATAAAAGTTAAGGAAAGAAAAGTAAACGATCTTAAAGCGGAAGCCTAAAGCGTAACCGTCTATGTAAATAAAGATATTTTACAATTGAATTTGAAATTGGATCAATTATTATCGCTTTATCTTTGTAGCTCTATATAGCAAGCTTCACAGTAAAACTAAGGGAAAGGAAAAATAAAGCTATGCGCCTTAAGCACTTCAAGTTCGTGTTGAAGCTGTAATGATGTTCACGCCCGAATTAAGCTAAGACGACCTCCAAAAAAGTTAAGCTAAGACGACCTTCAAATTCAGATTACGGTGAGACGAAGAGACAAAAGTTTTCGAAAATTCAAAAAACATTGTTCCGATGAAAATTGGTTTCGATATAAAGTATATAGAAATCGGTGTAATCAGATGGTACGCAATGCCAAACGCCGCCACATTCTTGAGAATATTTCAACTTCTTCTCCTTCCGATATCTGGAAGTTCCTTGGGACTCTAGGTATTGGTAAGGCGCATCTTTCAAACCTTCCGTATATGTAACATGGTCATAGAAAAAATTAATTAAGACCTAGAATCGATTCACAGTTGGTCCGATAGGTTTGGTTTAACCGTGAATCCTTCCAAATGTCAGGCTATTATAATTGAAAGCTATAGAACTTTAGGGAAAGTGGATTATGACAAACTTCCATCAATAGTCTATAACAGCTCGCTTATTCCTATTAAGGAAAATGTAAAAAATCTTGGTTTACTCATCGATAGGACATTTAGTTGGAAAGAGCAAATCACGAGTGTTAGCGAAAAGGTCACGAGTGTCTTACGATCTCTTTACCGTTCAAAGAATTTCCTGCCCATAAAAACGAAAGTAACGCTCGCGCAGACCTTAATTTTTTCTATATTCGACTATAAATAACTTTAAGCTACTAGCTAACTAAATCGCTTTAAGCATTAAGTCCGCCTTTGTAGAATTTTTTGTGCATAAAGATTTCAAATAAAATAAAATAAATAATATAAAGGCCTTAAGGACAACAATGGAGATGCCCACATCAAAAAAACAAGTAAACCAAGAGAGTTCCTCTTAAATTCATCTCCCTCTCCTCTCCCAACACTTGTCACATTGGCTGATAATGCTCGGGTATATTCTAGTGTT
>JAOCPS010736500.1:0-10444 GCA_025505425.1 Graphium colonna | reverse complement strand
TCAAGCAAAAAAATATAAAATTTGTAATTTGAATGTAGAACTGCTATTTATGATACCCAATCACACTGTCCGTAAATATTATGTATAGGAAATATTTGAATATAATAGGTTCAAAATTTGTAATTGATCTAACATTAAATGATTTTGTACCAAATTAAAATGCAAAACTAAAAATAGGTTAGAAGTTTACTTTGAGGTTTGCCATGCACTTTTTTATTTTTACTCAAAAATCTTGTTTTAAATATCTGTATATGCATTAATTTGATTACAAATTTCAACCAACTGGAAATATTTCCTAAATAAATAATATTTACAGATGTTGCAATTGGTTGTAGAAAATGATAGCTTTCCATACAAATTATAAACTTCATTTTTTTTCTAAAAAGCCAAGCATTTCATAGAAATTTCGCTATATACATGGGTCTAATGAATTAATATTCTCTATCAATTAAAATTATTAGCATACCAAATTGGGAAGTGTCCCAGAAGGAACAAATTAGTAATAATATAGTATAATATTATACTTAGTAATAATGTGTCTGCTGTAATCTGTATACAATTTTAATTGTGTACATATACAAAATGTTTCAGTGAATTTTGTAATTGTTTAATTTTATATGTATGCTGTTGATTTGTCTAAATAAATATAAATAACTTTTAATCGCATTATATTTACAGCTTCATTACAAAAGTGGGAGAGTGAAGGAAGAAGGTGTATATGGTTTAAAGTGGACATAAAAGATGCAGCTTGGGTTCCCATACTAGCAAATGTTAGTGTATTTTATTATTCCATAACTATATTTCTTAGATTTTTTTTTCATTATATATTTATTAAGGCATGGTAAGACACTAAAATATTAAAGGAAAGCATTCATTTCTTCCATTCATTCCAATAAATAAATTATCTATAGCTACTAGGCACAGCACCTGATTTGCTGTATTTCTGACATAGGTCTTCTTCTGCTTAAGTGTCCTTCCACCCGAACCACATGTAACATGTGTTTTATCATTATTTATTTATTTTTTGATTATGTTTACTCAGTGGTAAATTAATATTTTTCACATATGATCCTCACATATAATATCCTCTAATTTTAAATTGACTTACCAGTCATCTGTATACTGAACTAAAGAAAGTCTAAGACTATTACGTTCTTCGATTTGTTTCCGTCCCTAATAACACAACACAAAGGGTTTGGTCAAATATCCTGTCCAAAATAAAATTAAAGGACAATGAATATTAAGATGAAATCAAATATATTCCTTAAGTAGTGCACCGCAAATTTTTAATACATATTTCGTTATATATGTATGTTGCTAACAACTAACATACATATATAACAAAATAATTGGTTCTTTGTTAAGTACTATCAAGTTATTTTCATATGCTAAGTAAAAAGCTTTCATTTTAATTTTATAAATAGACACCTCTATTGTATTTGTATGTATTGATTAGTAAACAAGCTTTATTGAGCCTCGTAGAGCAATATCTATTTTTACAAATCAAACAACCTAGCCATGCAAAACTTTAGGCCTAGATACTGAATTATCTAATTATGTCATGTATTTAAGATGTAATTTATTTAAGCACATATTGAGTATTGTAAACGTAAAGAAATCAGTAATGTTCTATATATAATTTTCTATTATATAAGAATACATAATTTTTGTTTAAAGTTCAGCTAACTTTGTTACAGGAAGATTTCAATTTTCATCATTCTAGAGATAGTTTTGTAATGATGTTTAAATGGTTGCCTAAAAATAGTTCGCCTAACTTACCTCCTCCTTGCCACACTAATATTGGAGTGGGGGCTTTGGTTTTTAATGATGAAAATGAAATACTTGTGGTAACCGAACAGCATTATAACTATCCTCATTGGAAACTACCTGGCGGATATGTCGAAAGAGGTTTGTATGAAATATTGTTTGGAAAAAATTGTATTATGAATTTTTCAATATCTTTTATTTTTTAATGTTAAAGTGACCTGAAGTTACATGTACGTATATTTTTTTAAAATTAATGAAATATTTGTGAGGATAATCAATTTTCTAGATTCAAGTGCCAATTATCCTAGCCTTGTTTGCAAAATTTGTTACTTATATTTTCCGCAACACATAATTTTAAAGTTTTTTTAGACCCTAAAGAAAATCAATTAATATAAATACTTAAAAACATTTACCACAAATACACAAATATAAAAGAAAATTGCATTTTAAAAACTGTACCATAGCTCTTAATACTGCTTATTATTTTATAATATTGCTGAATATCATAATTTCAGGGGAAGATATAAAAGATGCTGCAGTGAGGGAAGTGAAAGAAGAAACTGGAATAGATGCTGTCTTTGAATCCATGATAACTTTGAGGCACACTCATAAAATGATGTTTGGATACTCGGACATTTATATAGTTGTCGCACTTAAGGCAACATCAAGCATAATAAAAAAGTCTGATGAAGAAATCGAGGCATGCAAATGGATGGATATAGAAGAATATTTAAATCATCCTCACGTCCATGAATTCAATCAGTTTATTGTTAAACAAGCATTGGACCTTAAGACAAGGAAAATTAAACTAGGCCTCCTTAAAAATAAAATTACAATTTCTACATTTTCAAGGGAAATCACTAACCTAGTTGTAGATGACTTATGATTTCTTACGATTTTTAGTTTTATATGTATATATGGGACAAGTGTACAGTAAATAATTTATAATAACCTAATAACACTTTATATCTTTTATTACCCTACCCAAAATTTCATTTATCTAATTTATGCCATTGACTGAATATATTATCTTAACATTAGATTGGCCATAAATTTAATGTTTTTATCTAACTCACAATACCTGATCTGACTTAGTACCTATTAATGGACTTTGTTTTCCTAAATACTAGAGTAAAATTTGGTGCATATGGCAATTTGCATATTAAGGATAGCATTTTTAAGTAGCTACTGATTTTAATAAAAATACATTGACAAGCTATTACAAAACATAGTTTCAGTAATGAGAAAAATTGTAAAATTGAGTCAAGCTATTAACTAATTGTCATGTTCATGTATAAACTGTCATGTACATGTTCATACTGTCATGCACATGTACAAACTGTCATGCTCATGTACAAACTGTCATTGACTTGTCTCATTGATAGTTTTAGTATTTAAAAAACTTAGTTAATTTCAATAATTATTTTTATAAAAAATTAATACATATACACAAATATTAACTTATTTTTATTTAGATGTTTTACAACATTAAAAAGCTAGTAAACTATGTAGTTAATATAAGACACGAAAATATTACACTATTTCTTGAATTGTGTCACATTTATAAATTATATCCTAACATTTACACTTTATTAAATTTGATGAATGCATAAAAAAGTACATTGATTTAAATGGATGCTATTTATCAGTTTTTATTATTTTATTAATAAGTTACAAATCATATTATTTATGTACAAACACCTCTAAAATTCAAGTTATGAAAATATTAACAAATATTCAGGGGCCAATTTTGTAACTTATAGATTTTCGTTAGTTGAGAATGAACTAAAAATTGTTTTATGCAATGTTCATAAATTTACATCTATATGTGCAAAAAGTTAACAAATCATTTGAAAGAAAACAAATATAAATCTGCATAGATTAGGTGCATAATATCTTCCTAAATTCTACTAGTGTTATGAAAGAAGTATTGCACTGTAAAATTGTGTGATTATATCCAATGCAGATATAGCAGATATTAATGTTTTGGTAAATGATAAAATTGGAGGTTTTAGAAATACTTTCAAAAAAAAAAAAAAATGTCAAAGAGTAAAATGAGCATATAAAACTAACAAAAAGTTATTTTATACAAAATAATTCTTCTGTATCTGTGTATGTTACTGAACCTCTAAAGTGGCTGATCTGTTTTCATCAAGTTTTGTATGTTATCCAGATGGGACCCCAGATTGTTTAGATTTTCAATTGGAACTAATAGGTGTTGCTTTTATCAGTTCCAAGTTTGGGCACGACGTCAGGACATGGTCTGCTATTTAAATAATCTTAATCTAAGTCAGGAGCTGATGAGCTACGTCCATTGAAGTCATCTTCATCAGAACTGTCAAGATCCCCAATGATCGATTTTAGAAGTCCATTGAACATTGAATTTGGATTTCTTGTGTCCTGCGGTATTTCTATTCCGAACCAAATGCGACCTATGTTATCTAGATATAACGAGTAATTGGGGTCCCGTTTTATGCTGACGGCATAACAGTTTCTTAAGATTTTAAATTGATTTACATGTTTCCTGAAAATGAGAAAATCATCCAATTAATTGATGATAAAAACATTAGTTAACAAAAATAATATTTTATTAATTTATTTCACTATAATATACCAAAAATAAAATTAAAAATTTGAAATGTCATCAAAATTTATATGCAGTGCTTTGGAACGGACCATCAAGGTTCTGTTTTCCATCTAACTATGGTTTTGTTCTATGCTTATAAATATATATCTGAACCATATTTATTTAGCAATTTTGGACAAACTGATAAATTAAAATAAGTTTTTTTTTATATTACTTGTTTGGAATTTAAAATGTTTTCTAATTGTTAATTCTAGTCTAGAAGAAACTTAAATTAGTTAAAGTATCTTTCAAAAAAAAAAAATCTAAGGTGTTGTGAAATTTAATTTAAACTGAAAAGATTTTTGTTTTATTTAACATAAAAAAGTAATTTTTCCTTATATTTAGAACTAAAACATTATTTCTATTTTGTTTAATATATGAAAATCTAGTATGTTATAAAGTGCCACAGTCACCTTCAAATGTTAATAAATTTAAATCAATACAACCTCGGCAACAAACATTTTTCATGAATTAATCATTTTAAAAAACAATATATACTCACTGTTCAACAGCACGGAGTAGGAACCACAGAAAGTTTAATAAAGGGAATAAGTACGGAGGACCTTTATCATTTTTTATTGTGGGATGGGACCCTGTGTACTTATTGAAAGTCTCATTAGCCATCTGAATATTCCTCAAGCAAAGGAATTGGAGCACAGCTTGTGCTATGAATAAATCTATTTCTGCTTTCAGTCCATTTGCAGTGTGTAATTCAATGAGCATGTTTGCATAAACCTCTCCATCACACGAGTGCAGGAAATGCTTATGAGCCGCTGTATATTTCTTCTCCTTCCAATAGACCTCTGCTATTTTCTGAAAGAGGATTAAATTTATAAGCTTGACTGTGGGTTTTTACAAAATAAGAGTTCGTTGAAAATTAATGCAGCCTTTTCCAGAGGTATTATTTACAAGAAATTAATGCAAATTTCATTTAAAAATAATTGGACTGAGTTATGCCAAAATGTAACAACTGCAAATTGATTTCGAGAAAATGACTTTTTAATTTAGATTTTGTAATTACTCATGGTCTCTCACAGTCTCTGCATACATTATTTTTTATTGGAAATTTGTGTATTTTGCTAAAGAAAGCCTACATGTGTATAAGTTACTTCTGTACTAGCTTAGGTTTTTCAAATAATTTAAAATAAAGACACTTGGTGTGTTTTGGAACAAATGGCTTTATCATTTCACAACTGACATACACACAACAACAGTTCATACACACTTTTTTAATATTAAATGAAACTAAAAAATGCAATGCTTTTGGTGAGTTGTAGAACAACAAATTTTGATTAGTTTGGTGTCAATAACTTATGACAATTTGTGGGTTGATACAATTTGGCATAACTCAATCCAATTAAAAAACTTAAACAACAATATGGACTAAAATGTTAGTGAGAATGTAGTTAAAAGTAAAACATAGAAGAACAATAACATTTTTGTGATTTTTTTATTACTAATTATGGTCACCGCTGATGACTTCAGCAATTTCTGTGTCATATGATAAGAACTTGTGACATTGTTGTTTATAAATAATCGAATAATTCTGGGACAAGTGTACCCCATTATAAAACTCCGTAATATTTTTACAAGTACATAACAAAGTTTTTGTAATAGTTTGTAATTTTACCTCTGCAAAAGTAGAACACACTACTAATTTTGAAACAAGATACATAAATAGTTGCAATAAATTATTCTTTGTATGACAATTTGATAATCATAAATAATCTAATTGGATAATCATAACTGGACTGTTTTTAATTGTTTGAAGTCATTGAGCTCTGGTGTATTTATAATTTTAAATAGACAGTATATATTTAACCATGAATGTTACTTACTCTGTGTAGTAATGGATTTCCTTTTTTACTACTGTCCATTGACCACTTTACTGCATTGGTCAAATATGTTTCACGTTCTGGGATGCCAGAGCTCATTAATTCGAATAACTTAGCTATTTTTTCAATCCATTCTTCACTAGGCTTCGTTTCCGATTTCGTTAGAACGTCCATTAGTAAAATAGCTAAATCTGCTCCACTGCCTTGTTGATCGCGTTGTAAAAGTAATGTTGATCCTTTATATAATAGATTAAGTAGATCCTCATACTTTTTTTGACCTAAGTATCTACGGAAAAGAAAATTACTCATAATAGGGAAATCAAGGTAAGCAGTTAATAAAATTTCTTTCAAATTATCTTTACCTGAAATATAAAGTTCTATACATTTGATGTGCCTCATAGTATTGGCCCGAGTTAATTGATGCTTCTAACTTATCTAAAACTCTACTAACACCTCTTTCACCTCGTGTAGCCATTATAATCTTTATAGAATATTGTTTTCTATTCAACGTTTACATTACATTCATCAATTTGCTTCTTCACTACAATCAGATCCACATGAAAAGTCATTCCATCTTTCAATGCATTGGCAGATATTAATCTACAGTGTAGGTGTACAATAAAATGTAACAAAATAAATGTAACCCAAAAGATCACGACTTTACAACATTACACTTCAAATGTCCAAAAGAAAAAATATTTTTATGACATGAATTATGGATTTCTATTTTAGCTGTGTAATATCAGTTCTGAAACTAACCTAGAATAAAAATTATAAAAGGATAGATTAAATATTGTGATAATCATAACAAAATTAGTATTATAATTGAAATAATACATTGTTTTATTATATAATTTTAACTTGATTTTTTTATGTATGTAAAAAAATTCTATAATTACACAGAGATTCGGAAATCTCTATGTGATTACTGAAATACGGAATATTCTGACTTGCCCTGCGAGCAGCAGTACCGTTTCGAAAGAGTGCAACTCTTTCTTGCAGAGTACCTACCGATTTGTCCATTAAATTAAACATTTTGAAAACTCATGGCAACCTTTAATAGTTTCTATAAGCTTTATATAATCAGTTGATCAATTAGAATCTTGATAACTCTAGATATTCGGAATGCACCTATAGAAATTTTATGAGTGACTATTCCGAGTAGACTGAGCCAGACTGTAGTTGTCATTCACGTTGCTTATGATTCAGATTAGGATTCTTCTAGCTTCGGAATAGGGATCGAATAAATGCGTTGATGTTTTTTGAAAGAGATGGATGTTAAGGAGTTATCACCTAATTGCAGAGTAAGTTACCTCCGCAACGCACCCAGCCGTGTCTACACATCATAGAACTAGCCAAACTATCTAGCCTGACTCCCAAGGGGAAGTGATTCTTAGTTTTACGAATTTTGGTTGGACAGTCTGGCTCTAAATCGAAAATCAACTCAAGAACTGATCTGTGACAAAATGTCACAATTATTAGCCATACAAGCATACGCTCCACAACAGTTTTGCAACTCACATCAATTAATATCACTTAGGCTTAGCCTATTACATTGTTTGATTAGGGCCGTCAAAACAATAGCGCGATTAGGCTTAGCTGTTTTAACAAGGGATCTTAGGTGCACAAGCTGATTGTCTTATATACATCATTGTGAGTAATTGGTTAGATTTGAAAGATGCGTAAACTTGTCATCTATGCAGAGTGGAAACGCTTTGTAAGCCTTACCGCTTTTCATGTATTTTATTAGCGTCAAGCTAGACCGTGGATTATATGAGAGGACGTCGCCAACATTTGCGTGCTGTTATAATACCATGCGAGGTATCAGCTCTTATTAGAGTTGAATACATAAAGCAATTTTTTATTGATTTCAAAAAAGGAGGAAGTTTTCAATTCGAATGTTTATATGTTTTTTTTTATTTACATTCGCGCATATCTTCGTCGTTTATGAATCAATTTTAAAAAATATTTTTTCATTTTATATTTTATTTATTTTCAGGAAAATCGGTTTCATAGTTTTTCTTTTAAATCAAAGTAACTAAATTGATTTTATGTATTTCTGCGCGTATCTCCGTCATTTATGAATCAATTTCAAAAATAATTTTTTATACGATAAAACTTTCTTCGTAGATAGTCCCATAAAATCTAAAAAATAAAATCGATGTATTAGTTTGTTTTTTAAATAAAAATAACAAAATTTAAGAATGTTCCCACATATCTCCGCAAATTATGAACTGATTGAAAAGAATATTTATTATCTGATACATTTTAATAAAAATCCGATTAGTAATTTCATTTTAAAATCTAACTAAAGGAGAAGATATGTTTCGAAAGCTAAGCCTGTGAACGGCTGCGCGCTATTGCCTATACTGTTTTTTCTATATATCAATGACTTGTTGCTCATCAATATTTCTCGTTGTGTAGATAACAGTAAAGTTGTTGGTGACAGTTTTTAGGGTTGCGTCACGTGTCAGAGCGTAACATCATTTTGACATGTGGGGTTCCCCTCACGCGGATGTATTCTCTACCTTCTTTCTTCAGTTACTGTATAATAACAACCTTTGTGTCTTAAATAATTGTACTCCAACTCGAAGAACCCCTCCTGGACAATCCATTAATGCTCAAGACCTAACGCTTTCGTCACCCTCTTTACTGAATTCACTTTCTTGGTCAGTACTGTCTCAATCATATGGCAGTGATTATTTTCCTATTTTAGTCCAATCCTTACAGTATCTTTCCTGTACTCCTAGTTTCTCCCCTTTACAACGATTTAGAATATCTGATGCTGATTGGGACAAATTCTCTGATGGTTTGGATAGCAGAATACTCTGCCTCCCTTCTGTCAATTCCTGAAACTTCCTGTCTGTGTACTCCGATTTTGTTGCATGCGTCATAAAAGCAGCGGAGTAATCCATCCCACTTAGAAATTCCTCTCGAGGCCATATCTCCTCGCCTCCTTGGTGTGGACAATTACCTTCAGTTTAAGAGAATATCGGCCAAAATCAAAAGGACACTAGCAAAAAAGAAGCCAGAAGGTTGGCTTAGATTTTGTAGTTCATTATCACCCTATTCGCCTTCAACACTGGTATGGCGTAGAATTTCCAGGTTTCGTGGTGTTTAGCTGAGCATAAAAATTCCTCCAATTTTCCTACAAAATGGTTAGATAAGTTCTTGGATCAATTGTCCCCTCTCTTTGTTTTTTCCCTTAAAACCTTCTCCCCCCTGTCTGATATCCCTCACCCTGCGTCCGATGGAATGAATACCTTTTCTCCTACTCTGAGCTGTCTTGTGCACTTGACAACATTAAAGATTCCTCTCAAGGTGCTGACGGCATTTCCTATTATTTTATTTGTAACTCTTCATATTCTACAAAATTGTGTTTTCTTGGTATTAGTAATGAAATTTTGTCTACTGGGTGTGTCCCAGATTCATGGAAGACCCAAATAATTATCCCAATACTAAAACCTGGTAAAGACCCTAATGACCCAACATCGTATTTTGACCCATCGCCCTATTGTCCGTATTGGCTAAAATTCTTGAACACCTTGTAAAAAACAGATTCGTATGGTTTCTTGAGAACAGAGGTCTGCTCTCAAATACTCAATTTGGGTTTAGGCGCGGTATGAGTACTATGGATAGTCTCAGTATTCTTACATCTGAAGTTAGGCTTGCTTTCTCTAATAATGAGCATATTATTGGGGTTTTCCTTGATATTTCCTCCGCCTATGATAATGTCCAGCGGCCGTTACTCAGGCAGGAGATGCTAAATCTGAGTGTTCCTGTGAGGCTGGTAAACATAGCTTATTTACGTATCGCACTATGTGTTCGTTCCACTAGTTCCAATCACATTTCCCGTCTCGTTTGGAAAGGTCTTCAGGTCTTTCAGGGTTCGGTCCTAAATCCTCTCCAGTATAACCTATATACTGCCGACCTAGATATTATTGTCTGTTGTTTGTTAAATTTTGCAGTATGCAGATAAAATAACGTTATACACATCCTGTTCCTCTATATCAGATGGGTCATTACTCCTTAATTCCCTCCATTACTTAAATACTTGACTTCTAGATCATGGACTAGTCTTTTCCATCCCACAATACCGAGCGGTTATTTTTAGCCATAAACGGAACATTCCACCCTTGCGGTGTTTGGTGAGCTTATTGTGTTCCAAGGCAATATTAAGTTCTTAGGAGCTATATTAGATCGTAAGATGTCAAGT
>JAOCPS010736390.1:0-10445 GCA_025505425.1 Graphium colonna | reverse complement strand
TGCTCTATAGTATAATGTAACATCTATAATACCATGTTTTTTGCAATAAAATATATTATTATTATTATTATTATTATATTTTTGACCTTGACGCAAGAGACTTGGTTTGGGCATTATCGTTTGGCATAATTAAATTTTTTATAGAGAAGAAGTATAGTTTATATATAATACACAAAGTGACTAGTAAGTCACTAATGATATTAAGGAAGAACATTTAGCACTCAATTGTCACTACATTTATGTAATAAAATTAGGGCCAAATTTTCCAATAAATATATAAAGTTTTGGTAATTTTCTGACATCACTTTGCTGTCGTGCGAACGCTAACATGTCGCCCCGCTTCTTATGTATTCATCTTGTGAAATTAACTAACCAAACCTTTATAGTTCTAAACAACTAAATAAATTAAGTGATTTTGTAAATTATAACATGAATGCCAAAAATAGGTTAGAAGTTGAAGGTGATAGTGTAGCGATCTAAAAAAAATGGCAGCTACTGTGGTACATATTAAGCATTTTTATATTTTATTTTCATTGAAACATATTCTTTACGTTCCTTTTCCCTTTACATGTGTTTCATAATTTTCAATTGTGAATTAATTTAAAATTTTTACAAGTAATTATAACACAATGTAAAAAAATGGAGTTTCATTTCTGGGATTGAATCATTGCGGGATCTCAAGTTTATACATAAACCATAGTTATACCTTGCATATAGTAAAACATTATAAATAAGTGACATTAACATATATTTTACATTTCATGACGTGAATAGTTTTTATAATTATTAGGTTTTTATTCCTAAGTGTTTAAAAATACAGGAATATACCACATAAACAGCTGAATCTTTTGATTGTATCAATTTAGAATATTGATTACTTTACATACTGAATAGATTGGACTAAAAATAATATTCAAGCAGTCTGTATGATAAGTGACACCACAATCTCAGTCCTACCCGTAATGAAAGCTGTAAAAGATATGAAATGTCAGGTGATCAAATTTAAAAATAAACAGTGATAAAATCCACATAAGTCCTAGAAATAATATATGGATTTTTTTCTCAGCACCAAGAGTGTACAGATCTGAGTTATAATTTCAACTCAATACTTTCAGATGGACAAATGATTCCATAGGGGTTCCTTTACTTTTAAAAGAATAAAATCTTAAAAACAAATATAATTCTATACCATACCTTAGGTACTATCGGAATGACTTCTTCCTCTTTTTTAGCTTTATTTTGAGCAAATGTATTTAAAATATCCTTAGCGTCTCCTTCTGCAAACATTAACTCATCTATAAGTGCTTCTTTTTCCCTTATTTTCTGTTTTTTTGCTTCTTGTTCCAAACGGGATATTTCCGCTCTCCGCAACTCTTCCATTTGCTTTTCCATTTCTAATATCTCTTCTAATTCTAACTCTTCTCTACCTATAATAATTTAATTAAAGAAATTAAATACAAATAAGGATAAAATGGTGAATTATTCAAAGTATTAACAGCAATTCCTCAATGTTTATATAATTTTAACTTTTACCCAAAAGATAAAATATATAAAATATTGGTTTTATCTGCAATAACACTTTTATGATAAATGATTAGAGATTTTATAAGCACCAACATTATTTTTTTTATTAAATATTTCACTGATATTATCTAAAATTTCACTAATATTTTTAACCAATCCAACTAAGCTATACAACTAGGCTTGTGCTTGGATATGGTTCACTACAATAGTTGAATGTTGTTTCAAATCCTTGACCATGTGATTCGATGACTGACATATGTTTAACCAATAGGCTATTGACACTTCAACTTCAACATTTGTACATTTTCTGTAAAAGCATAAAATTCTGTGCTGTAAGCTATTATTGACCCTTTTATTGGCATTTTAAGAAAGTTTAAGAATATTAATATACATAATATAAGCAGCTATAAAACAAAAATATCAAATTGGAAAATTGAATTTTGAATTCAGATATGTTTAATCCATCAACATCTCTATCTATAACTTGCAAGCACATTTCAAACCTTCAAGGCCTTTATTATTCGGTATAACTTAATTCAAGCAATAACTTAGAAATTTTAAATTATATTTCCTACAAACTTTTATTTAATCCAAGGCTTTTCAATAAAATCTGCCCAATCCAACCTAAAAAGAGGTGACTGTATACTTCTTCACATTGAATCATGATATAATTATCCAAACTCACCTATTTTTACTTTATTTTTCATAATCACTTCTTTGTTATCTTTCTTATACTGTTCTATTCTTTTGTTTGTGCCTACTATATCAATATTATTACACAGATTGTATACAATAGTTTCTATTTCTTCTAAATAATCATTATATTCCCTTAATGTGGCAAAGTCCTCTTCTTTTTTATTATAATCTTTGAGCACTCTTTTTCTTATATCAATTTCCTTTTCTACCATTGAATCTTCAAAAAGCTGCACTCTGAAGTTACTTCGACGCAGAGGGACATTGCATTCAGGACATGAGCCGGATCCTGAAATATAATACGTGTTTAATTTATAAGTGCCACAAATATCAAAAGTTAATAGAATGTCAATAATTACAAACATTATAATTAATTTATAACAGCCGCTACCTTTCAAAAACAGTAAATCTACACAATTTTCGCACAATGCATGGCCGCAAACGTTTACCATCAACTTAAGCGATGGATTTCTATATTTTGTAGTTTTACAACGAGGACACGCTTGATCGTCCATTTTTTGAAATATCTTCAAATATCTTAACTTATTAACTTTACCAAATTAGACCTACTGAAGGCGTATATTATTTTAATTAATTATTTAAGCCATATAAAATGCTTTAAAATTTTCCTCTCGTTGTACTTTGACAACACACTTGAATTGACATTTACTTACTTCACAATTACCACAAGCCTGCTCCGAAACTTTCTACACGCAACGTAGGTTACGTTGCGTGTAAGAAAGTACATCGTTTCAAAATATTCCAGTACTGCAGAGTGAAGTAGAACTTTATCACGACGTAGTCTACATTTTTTAGCTTTAAATAAAAATAAAAAAACTTTGATTGCTTATTTAGTCATTGTACGCCTATGACAAGATATCAGGGGCCCGACTTTTATCCTTTAAGACAGACAAGACATATTTCATAAACTTAATCTTAAAATTATTAACAACAGAGTTCTTCTAATTTTGTAAAAAAGTTAACGATAAACATACAGATAGGAACTACAGCCAGCTTTTTTTTTTTTTTGCTATTTAAATGTTTGTGGTTATAAATAAATTGAAAAAAATATTTATTGATTATGTATTTAAATAGCTGTTTTAAAAATTTATTGGTCCTGGCACCCTGCGGAGCTAACGTCTGTAGAGCAATAACAAGGCACAAATAAGTAGTTCGCACTGATAAGATCGTATTTGCGACATTTATTGACTTCAGCTGCTCTGGTGACGGCGGCCGGGGCGTCGCTGAAGTTGCCCTTGGATGAAAGGCAGCTAATGTGCCTACGCAAGTTGCGTCCCAAAAAACAACTTTACGTCTCACCCAAGCGACTAAGGTCAGGCCGTCGTGTCTCTTGAAATCCAGAGGGCTCAAGAAATAACGAAAAGTGGAAAGAGTAATCCGGATGACTTCGTTCAGAAAGCCGTGGTGGAAAAAAAACTTTTTTGGCACACTAGGGACTAATGTTATATGTAGATTATTCAATATCAATAGATATTTATAAATAATTACTTTTTGTTATTTTATATTACATATTTTTATTATTTATAAGTAATAGCTTATAGCCTTTGGTTTGGATAAATGAACAGTATCTCTATCCTTTGTATTAGAACTTCAAGTAGAAAATTCTTGTTAGGGCAAATAGGCACCCAAAACATTCTTGTTTTCTCAGCAAAAGAGAGATATAATAATAATATAATAAATTATATTTACTAGAGCTAACTCGGAGAAATGATTTTTTCCGAGTTAGCACTAGTAAATATCTAATCTGCACACAAAGTCAAGCAACACTCATATTGTCAACATAGTCGTTTTCTATAACAATTACCAAATAAAAATCACCTATCATAATAAGGATATTTTGACATTTACAGTTAATTAACCAATGAAAAAGACTGTAAGTTGGGGAAGCAAACGTACAAATTCAACACTTCGAAAACAAATGTTTTTGTTAGTATTTTAATTGCTAATGATTTATGTATGCCTTTTATTGTTTCTGTTTTATCGTAAAAGTTAGTTTTATTTCCAGATATAATTAAGAAATATGAATTTAGCATTTAGACAAGTTCTAAGTACACGGACGTTTAGGTTATGTGAAAGACTTTCGCCTAAGAGTTTTCAAGCTCCTGTAATTTCAACATGCCCTATTATACAACGAAGAACTTACTGCGAGGACCGTATGGAATCACGCAAACTACCAAAACTGATGGAATTCCCACCAGTAATTTGGCCGTCTATTATAAAGTACATGAAAAATTGGATGTTTGCTAACTTTATCATAAGACCTTATTTTGACCAGGAATTTAGTCTAGGCGAGTTTATTGAAGCTTCTAAACATGCAGTCCAGGTTAGTTTTCAAAGGATCTATTATCCCTATACTTATATACTCTAAATATTGACTAAATAATGATTAAAATATATTGACTATGCAGTTGTTATCGTTTTCTGATAAGCCTCGTATTATTTAAATAGATTATTAATGAAAGAATATAATGTTTTCAGTTTTAATTTTTTTACATTGAAATTACCCCTATACTAATAACCCTATACTAAGTTTCGTATTAGGTTGTTTCAGAATGCCTGCAAAATAGTGACTTTAAGGCACTTGAAGGATTAGTGGAAAAAGATGCAATAGCAGCCCTCAAAACTGCAATATCTGGTCTTTCTGTTACACAAAGACAGATGCTGGCTATTAATAAAGATGATATATTCTATGCTTTCCCTTATCAGGTATGTTTAATATTTTAGATTGTTTGAAAATTATAATTTACAAGCAATTTGGTACAATTGTTATGCCTTTTGTTTATTTTTTTAACACATTGGAATGGGATATACAATTGTATACAAGGTGACTGGTAAGCCTCTTTCAATACTCAAAGACATTATTTTTGGAGACCATATGTGAAGATTAACATATTATTAAAATAAATATTGATTTCCCACCGATGTTGTTCATCCCAATGTACATGGCATAACCGGAGTGGCAGGGGGGCGTTCAGGGAGTACAACCAGGTGATCAGGCGCCGAGCAGAGTATCAACACTTTAATTTATTAGAAAATTTACTCAAAAACTTTGCCCCTAATTTTATTACATAAATATGATATCAATTAAGTACCGAGTGCTCTTCTTAAATATCAATAGTGAACCAGTCACCTATATATGTGAAGTTCAATATGTTTTTTGCCATTGTTATAACTCTTTTATCATTAAATTTAAGTGTTATTTTATAAGTTACATAACATTAACCTCTTTTTTTAATTCTTGTCTTAGGACAATAGTAAAAATATGTTGGTCGATTAACAAGTTAATGCTGTAACAATTCATGAATGAACCAAAAACCACTTGAATTTATGGGTGAGTTTTACACCGACCCTTAAATTTCTTTAAACTTTTATAAAGAAAGTATTTTAAAAAATTGTATTATGTTCCAGAAAATTTACGAGTTACATTTTTATAATTATTTCCAGTGTAATTAAATATTGTAGTAGTATACAGTTTGAGATTCATTTCTGTAGCTATCTCTTTTATTAAACAAATATTATTTAATTTAAAATAATAAATGATAAAACAAGTTAATAATAGGCTAAATTTGATAATAGCATATCAAATTTAGCCTTTTTTACACAAACAATCTAAGGATCAGCATTTGCAAAAAAGTTAGATGAGGACTGGAAACCATTATTACCCAATAATTGTTCAAAAAAAATACATAGACGAAATTAACTCAGTTAAATTATGTACACTTTTATAGTTTTGGTAGGGAATTCGACATTAGGTGTTATGTTTTTTTATATAAAATGAATATCATTAAAAAACAGATACATTCATTCAGAAATCAGTCCCGAAACCTTTCACTCTCTTATATTAAAGTAACTAACCCGGCAAAAATTGTTTTGCCATATAATTATTGATAATTTAAATATAAAAATTGATCAACTTATAATTGATCAGTTATCAACAAGGGCTTAAAAATTATCAAATTTATAAATATTATATATGAATATTAAAAACAGTGGCTAAATGCATGTACTTTTTAATGCTACATCATGAAGAAATAAAAACAAAAAATTTTATCCAAAAAATAATATTTTCAGCTAGCTTTAATATATATGTGTAATATATGTATATATATATATGTGTGTGTGTGTGCGTGTGCGTGTGCGTGTGTGTGTGTGCATATATATGTATATGCATATATCGACGGTCCCCACGTAAACAATCGAAACTGAAAAATCCCTACTTTACAGTAGAGCAATTCTAAGATTAGATTTTATTTTTATCGAGATTTTGATCGAGATTCTCTACTTGTCAGTCGAACAATGAAATAAAAATTTAACTTTTTCAATTTCGACAGTAGACGTCGGGGCCATCGATATGTGTGTATTCATTGACCACTGAGTAAACTTAATCGGAAATTGAGAAGTTATTTACGAAAGCAATATGCATCCTAGCGGGCACAATGCGAGCCGTGCCGTTTTCGGTTAATGAACTACGCCAGCTGGCCACCTGTTCGCCGCCGGCATCGTGTCTATGCTTTACCCGTGTATAAGAAAGTTGTGTCGAAAACTATGGCCCCAATTTTTTCACATAAATATGGTGATAATGGAGTTCCGAGTACTCTTCTTTAGTATCGAAAGCAAATCACCAATCTCCCTGTATATCATTAGGACATGAGAATTATATATATGACAAAATATAGTCAAAGGGCTACTAAGGACTTTGTTATATTACAAATCGGTTATAACATTAAATTGAATATAGACTTTATTTATTGTACATTAAAACTACCTAGAGATTATATTGGCTAATTTATTTAAGGTAGGTGTTATGTTCGATGATGCAGACAAGAGATGGGTAGAAATAACTATGTGCTATCATGTTCTAAAAGGAATGAAACAAATGCAAGAGAGTGGCGAAGTTCCACCTATTTCATTAGGGTAAGTTAACGGAATTTTTTTTTAAAATAAATAATATTCTGTGGTTTGTAACCATATAACCAAATAGTTTTTTTTTGATATTTGTAATTTCCAAGCCATTTACTGCAATTACTGAATCCTCTCTTTATCTTTTAATATAGTATTGATCAAAATCAACCATTTAAATGTGTTGCACATATAGTGTTGCAATCCACAAAAATACTTTTATATATTAGTTAAATTTAACAGTACAAATTTTTTTGTTGTAATCATAAGATTTCATCATTATTTAATTATTTATGTCTTTTTTACATCAAACAATAAAGTATATTCATTAAATAATCATATAATGGCAATTTGTTATAATGTCTGTTCACTGATTTTCGAGTGACAAACATAAAATTTTATTCTTATCATGTTATATTTTTATTGAATTGTAAATATTTTTTACTGGCAATCTTTACTTTGTTGCTTGTTTTTAGAGTACAACCAGAGTACCAAGATAAAATATTTATACTAAACTACCGATTTATAAGGGAATTCACAAAAGGCGTAGAAGACAGTTGGTGGGTTAACATTGTTAATCACTTTCAACCGCACACACTTGCCAAGAGAGTTTAATGCTGCTAAGAATATGAAAAAGTTTAAATATGTCTAGATTTGAAAAGAGAAAGTGTTACATGCAAAATAAAATGCAATTTTATTGTTACATATTGTTTTTTTTTTATACACTAATACTAGTTTCGTGTGGTTTCATTTGGGTTTTTACCAACTTCAAAAAAAAAGAGGTTCTCACTTGGTTGTTTGTTTACATGGTTTTATGTATGTTTCTGAACCGATTTTAAAAATCTTTTTATCTGAAATAATATATTTCTGATCGGTCATATAGCAGTTTGTTTTCTAAATAAAAATAATGGAAAGATATGTCATGAAAATAAAGGAGTTTGTAGTCGGTTTTCTTGTTATAATCTTTTTTTGCTCTAAGTTATTAAAAATCACTCTATATAATTAATGCAGATTATAAAATTTGTGTATTATATTTTATATATAAAACCTATTTTTTTATAAAACCTTTTACATAAATAACACATCTAAGGAAGTTCCCATTTAAACCTTTAAATTCATTGATTAACTACTTGAAATAATATATTTTAGTATGATTCTTTTTTTAAATGATCAATAAAACAAAGGTACTAAACTGAGAAAATAAAGTCACATATATAATATAACAATCTTTATAAAAATATACATATTATTGTTAACATATATGTGTAATGATTTTGTACATAGTTCTTTCTTTTTAGTACACACATGAAAACCTTGTGACATATAATAATTTATTTTTGTCATAACAATCGAAACTGATGACAGTTTAAATGGTACAATTTGTTAATTGAAATCTAAAACACGGCACAGTTTTCTTTATAGTTTTCCAGCGCAGCTTTTAAGCTATTTAAAATAACTTCTGGATCTCCTGTAAAAAGGAAGTGTAAATAAAAGAAAATGTGCAGGTTAACCACTTTCAATATATGAGGATGTTATATGTGGTGATCATATATGAAGAATAAAGATATTATTAAAAATAAATATCAATTTATCACAACTGATGTGGTAGAGCATAACAACTTTACACAGCTTTTGCTGCACTTCTACGGCCGTGCTCGCCCGGGGAAGTACCACCGCCCTTTATAAAGTCCGCATAAAATAAAGTATGCATGACTTGGGGATGCCGGATGGCCATGTGTACTCTTTTCCTATCCTCGACCCCATCCTATCCCATAAACCTTTTATATCCGATCTCCCAGGTTGACAACGCACTCGCAACTCTCCGGATGTTGCGTTTGTCTATGGGCGAGTGGTTCCCTTACCATCAGGTGAACCGTCTGCTCGTTTTTCTTCCTTTCTATTAAAAAAAAGAAAAAGTCTTTATGTAAAACTTGACCTTTTATAAGAGCGCGCAAGCGCTTATGTGAAGTAACGTATTTTTGATTTGAATTG
The DNA here is from genome assembly GCA_025505425.1 of Graphium colonna. Taxonomy (NCBI): domain Eukaryota; kingdom Metazoa; phylum Arthropoda; class Insecta; order Lepidoptera; family Papilionidae; genus Graphium; species Graphium colonna. Next base: position 1,316 of record JAOCPS010736390.1, on the reverse strand, counting down.
AATTGATAGGTTCTGTGTCTTTTCAGAGGTTTAAAATATGCGGCAGAAAAGGACTTATTTTTAAAAGACCTTATTAGAAGTTTTATTTTCTTAGCTCCAAAGGATTGCAGACCTGCGTCCTAGATCCTAGTTTTTCTTTCTAGATCCTCGCTTACATCGTAATGCCTGATTCCCTTAAAACTCTGCTAAGCATTCATTGTCTTCGTAGCACTTGCCAGGATCGATCTTCAGTATAAAGAAATTCTGGCTGTATCACGAAACTTTGGTATATGTTAGTATATTTGATTCTATAATATACAATTTCGCAGCAAAACTAAGTATTATTCCAAGTTGCTTATGGACCGCTATTCAGAGTGACTGATTTTCGTCTGGAATATTCAAGATTATATGTAGGGATCATATATGAAGAATAAAATTATTATTAAAAGTACATATTGTGTCACCACTGAGTAAACATAATCTAAAGTAAAAAAAAATGTAAAATGTAAAAAACATGATAGCCGGAGTGGCAGGAAGGTCGATAACCTACGGCGTGCTCAACTGTGTAGGCAGCGTGGTGCACCACCAGACTTCATGTATTTATCGGAAAACTTCGTCTACAACTTTGCTCCTAATTTTATTATATAAGTATGATAGCAATCGACCACCGATTGTTTTCGTTTGTTACTCACCAATCAACCTGTTCATAGTTTATTTTAACTTTTTATTATAGTGTGTGTAGCTACATATATTAAAACCCAGTTCAAAAGCACTTACGTAAAGACATACGTAAGTTTATTACACATGTAAATACACGTTAGATTTAATATTTATTATTGAATGAAAATATCCTTTAAGTTATGTACAAATATGTTTAAGTCACATATAAACATGACACTTATTAAATTTCCTATCATCTCTTATTGTACAAATGACAAAGCATCATTCAATAGCATGATGGGGAGATATTTAAAAGCTATGATTCTCTCAAATAATTTATTACAGTATTATAGTTTGAATAACAAATAACAATAGTGATAAATATAATGTATTATTACCTTTAAAAAATTGTTTCGGATCTGGATGTTTGTCTTTGTGCGATTTATGTTTGTAAAACGCTCTTGTAACACGATACTTTGAGATATTACATTAAGGGCAGCATTTAAAAAAAATACAGATAATAAATGTACATGCATACGTTCCTAAGTAATTGTGCAATATGCTTGTACACAGGATATATAAGTATAGTATTCATGAAACAGATTTAAATTGTTTTAATTAAAACGGATTTAGCAAGCATTCAGCCTTGACAACTCGCAAGGGACTTTCTCTAAAGC
>JAOCPS010736389.1:0-19561 GCA_025505425.1 Graphium colonna | reverse complement strand
GATGCCGGATGGCCATGTCTACCCTTTTCTTTTCCCACTCCTATCCCCTCCAAATCCTTACTCCCGACCCATCCTATCCTATAAACCTATTGTATCCAATTTCCTAGGTTGACAACATACCCGCAACTCCCCGGATGTTGCGTGTGTGGGCGACGGGATCACTTACCATTAGGTGATCTGTCTGCACATTTGTCTTCCATTCCATAAAAAAAGTATAGAACCAAAAACTAAATGCTTTTTCTAAATATCAACAATCTAATTGTAATAGACAGATGTTTTATATTTAGTGCCACATTAAATACTGCTACATAGAAGTTATTTTTATAATATGAATGTTGTTTTATATAAAAATTATTATTTAGTTAACAGATTTAAAGATAATGAAAAATCTTACCAGCCAACGAGCCCATAAAACTGAGCCTCTTTATAACAGGTTCCTTTGATGGTGTAACTGACACTGTTTCTACTTTCTTTGTCAAGAAATCAACATCATTCATCATAACTAGATCAGTAACTGTCAAACCTTTCTGTTTCTTTGTGGTGCTATTTACATTTCTTATATTTTTCGGTTTAATTTTTGGTATTTCAGGAGTACTAGGAATTTTTTCAGTGTACAATTTCTTTTTGCATTTTTTCTCTGTACCAAAGTCTATGTTTCTCCTGTGTTTTACATCCGAACCAGTTAAATACAGTAGTTTGTTCCTCTGCAAGTCATATTTGATGTTTTCTCTATCACTGTCATCATCGTCATATTGCAATTTTTTTGATACTCCATCCATATTGTCATGAATATGGGATACTGTTTTAAATAGGGATGGTATTGTCTTCCATGTTTCACCATATAGATCATTGAGTAATTTTTTCTGAGACACATGTATTTTTTTTATCGAGCATTGTTCCATTGATTCATTGGCTATGTCTTGAGGAGTAGATGGCACAGGGTCATGTTTAGGTGTTGCACATAAAATGTTCTGCGCTGGTGACCAACCATCTCCACTAGGCTTGGAGTTATTCAATGGACTTGTGAATGCATCTTCTTCTTTTGTACAGTTCAGTGAAGCCTGTAAACATACATATTTTATTTCAGCTAGTTGATTATTTACTGGTTTTATTAATATACTGGTGAGTCACTAACACTATTAACTACTCGATTATCATCATATGTATGCAACAAAATTGAGGCATAATTTTAGCCCAAATTTTGCAAAAAATAAATTAAGTGGTACTCTGTGCGATGCCTAATTAGCCGTCCATCCGATATAGATTGTCAGCACTCAAGCACCCCTTTGACCAAGTCATGAGTTTCATCATTATTTGTTTAACTTTCAATTATGTTTACTCATTGGCAAATAAATATGTATTATTAATTATGTTTTTGTTCTTCCTACCCATAACATCTTCCAATATAGAAATTAACTCATCAATCATCCTGTAGAGATCAATGCTAGAGTAAATATGCTTTTGTTTAGACAATAAACCATTAGTATGTTGTATACATGTCCTAGCCTTTCGTGTTGGCTAATGAGTTCAGAGCTGACTTTATATTATGTAAGTATATTAACAAGTTGACATACAAAACACTTGTATAACTTAAACAATTAAAATGAAGTATTTGAATTACTAAAATATTTGTTTTTGTTTTCATAAAATAAGTTTACTAAACAAAATTAATAAATAGAATAAAAATACATTAATAATTAACTTACATTTCCAGATTTGCTCGGCTCATTGACTGATAAGTTTACCTTTGGTAATTCTTTATCAGACAACTCGTAAGAATCATCTATAACTATAGTAGAATACACTTTTTTTGCCTGTACCTGAAATTTGAATAGGTAACTTTTTCATAATGTGATAAATTACATTATGTTTCCCCTTATTACATGATGTAGATGTCACTATTATAGAAAATAAAATAAAGTAATAAATGAATGATATCTAAAAAAATAAATATTCTCAGAAAAGAATGGAAAAAGGGTTTTTTTTTATTGGTGCATAAACAGTTCTAGATTATATAAAACAACAAAACATACTTTATAATAACCTCTATAATATTAGACAGGATGATTATTTACAAAAGATACTGTTGGATAGGTATGGGCTGTTTCACTGTTTTTTTCACGTTGTTTGTTTCGGTTATATAACATTATCGTTGCCTACAATGAAAATGTTATATAACCAATAGCAAATGAAATATCATTGAAATGGCCCATACCTACTGTTGGATCAATTTTCATTAAAGAAAAAACACATTTTGAACCGAGAACCTCCTCCTTTAACGAAGTTGGTTGAAACACAATAGAACAAACAAAACTAATACATAATAAATTTAATTGTTTTTGCAGAGAACTTAGAAACCTTGTGCTTTTTTTAAGGAAAATTTGAGTAATTGTTAAGTGTCCAGACATATCAAATTTTGCTTTCAAAAAATGTTAACCTTTATTATATAGAATAATAATTGATAAGACACTTCTTAAGCAAATTTTGGGAGTCAGTATTACTTTTCAAGAAATAATAATAAGTTTATAATTTGTATGGTGAGTATGGACTCACAACTCACAACACTGGATATGGATCCACAACACAATCTATTCATAAATATTTTCAATTGATTGAGAATTGTAATTGAAGACATGATAGACATGTCTTATCAATTATTATTCTCTATTGATTTTTTTTTAGAAGGAAAATTCCATATCTCTGGATACTCAACAGTTACTAAAAATTAGAAACAATTAAAAGCCATCTATAAAGAATTACTAATTTTAAGACATTTTAAATATTTAGTAAGGACGTAAGTAGATATCTCTAAGTAAAAGTAATGGTGCTCCATACAAGTTAGTACAGGTTATAAACTTGTTTGTTTTTTTAAACTAATTGTTTTCCTGAAATGTTTCTTTAAACCTTACCTTCTTCATACTTTTTTATAACTATTGTTTATCGATTTTAAAATTTACAAACAATGAAATGTGCTGATTAATTCATGTACAATTACCCATAATACTTACAGATTTTTTAAACTCCATTTGTAGTCGGTCAAAGGATTCATCGAGGATTATCACATCAGAACTTCGGTTTAGTTTCTTTGTTTCATTACTATCAGCACGATTTTTTTTTAGAGATAATTTAAGAAAACCTGTAAAATATTTTAAAAATAATAAAGTTATGGTAATTAAGTTAATTAAACCGTTCTACAACTGGATTATTCTTACGGTTTCTGCTATTATTTTTTGGAGCAGTTTTATTGTCCATTTTAATCCGTCTTCGCCGTCACTAATTGTCTAAGATATTAAAATTTATAAATAGATTTTGAGATTATTTTGAATATAAAAGCCGTTGATGTGTGTCGATATTTAAAACTGACAGCAACAGAATAGATAAAAGAAGCATATCATATTGACATTTAAGTGAAAAGTTGTGACGTTCGACGAATCTGAATGTAGTAAATGTTTATTAATGATGATAAAAATAATTTATTTAAACCGGTCGAGTGTGATTCATACTCCACCATGAGAATTCAATAAATTACAAATTTTCTATTATGTGTAATTTTTCCGAATACCAAAATCCGAAAGAGTGCGCAAGTTTCAAGTAATTGCGATTTAGAAAATTTCTTTAAATTTCTATAACATTATCCCAAATTAGTGTTACCAAATGCTTTGTGTGCACAAGAGTTTTTTTAAAAAAAGCTCATTTTTTATTGTGTGCATTTTTTTTTCACCCTTTGAAATTAAATTTATAATGAATGTGTGCTATATATTACTATGAAAATTTGTTATGTGTAATTTTTCCGAATTGAAAACAGTGGCGTGTGCGCTAATCTCGCGGAATTTCAAATCAACAACAATAGTGGTGTGAAATTAAGTTCAAGTTCAACAAGTTAAAGATGAAAAAAATGCCAAGGTGAATTAAAAGTTCAAATTGTAACGGATATATCTAAGTATAAATCCAGTTAAGAATCATCAGCATATTCAATGTAAATGTTAAAGCTTATCTACGATATTTTAACTAAACATGTGTTATATGTATCATTCTTAAAATTAAAAAATGGTAAAAATTGTATTAAACGTATATCTGCGCACGATAGAATGACTGATAGCAGTATTGATTCATACTTAATAATTGAACAAGCGAGCCAAACGAATGAGGTCTTTAATTAAAGTTGGGGCGAAAACACATGGAGGGATTCTCCGGGATGGCAATATGCTCGGCAGATGGTCTCATCTTTCACAATGTTATGCTATGCACGGAAGCAAGGAATGCCGAAATATAATATAATTTTTAACGATGTTAACATTTCGGCTTTTAACATAACCTTTTTAAATCATAAAATTTTATAACAAACCTAATTTAGATCTTTGAACAAGGTCATCCGGAAGGCTCTTGCCACTAAAAATTTTCTCTCAGTTCTCGAGCCCTCTGGCATTTTTTGCGATGTAGCAGGAGATCCGATAGTTTGAGACGGAACTTACGTCGACATATTGGCTGCCTCCCATCAAAGGGCAACTTCAGAAAGGGCTGGGGCGTTATCAGAGGCAGCTGAAGTGAGCAAGCGTCGCAAATACGGGTCTATTAGTGCGGATGCTATTTGTGTCACATGCTATGGAAACGTTAGGTCCGTGGGGTGCAAAGAACAATAAAATTTTCAAAGAGCTATTTTATAAAAATACATGTTTTGACTGGCGAGAAGGGACTGTTTCTTTTCTCGCTTAAAGGTTAAGTATAACCATTCAGCGAGGAAATGCAGCCAGTGTTTTTGGAATCATATTATTATTTGATTATTGTACTTAGATTAGTTATATTGCTTTGTAAATATTTTTGTTCTAAAGAACAACAATTATATGAATTTTATAATGAATATTATACTAATTTTATCACAATAAATAAATATATAAATTTCCTTTATTTATTGATTCTAACTTTGACATGTTTTGTATTTTTTCATTGCACAGGCAAAACCCTTGGTTTCCTAAGTTCAAAATATCACCGTAATGTAGATAAATAAGGGAGGCGGTGGTGTCTAGGACAGACTCATTAAGAACTTAAGAAATTGCCTGTAGAGCTCATTCTCGTGTCTCTCGTTTAGACACATTCAGTACTACTGCTATCAGCTGTGTTTGAAGAAAATTATTATTCTCGTGAATATATTTTGTACTTAAATTAATGTAAGTTTTATTTTTGGTTAACTTCTACTAAAAAGCTCTGTATCCATAATTCTACATAATTAAAAAAAACCGTAATGTCATTTCTACTGTTAGTTTGTCAAATGTCATTTAAAAATCATAATATAAATGCGGGTTTTTACTTTTATTAACGAGTAGTTCATTTATTTCATAGGTGTAATAAAGAAAATATGCTGAATCTACATTCAATAGCGCAATTTAGATGATAAGAATAATATAATATTAGCTTTTAGAAAGGAATTAATTTATTGGCGTCAACATGGATACCGTAAAGCCAGGGCTTTCATCAAATGAATCGTCGTCGACTGGTGCATCAAGTACTAATGCGCCTGCGGTAAGGAATTGATTTAATGGACAGTCACTTTAAATATGTATCGCCTTTGAATTTTAAATTAATCGGATGTTTGGTATGAATGTCGTGTAGGACTTTTACATTTTCATGTTCATTCGTCTTGAAACATTTGAAGCGCGATTTGAAGTAGTTTAATATTCCATTCTTATTTATTTTTTGAAAATTTATCATATGTAGTAAGTTTCGCTTTAAATGGGTCTTATGATTTACAGTTCTCTATTGATTAAATTTTTTTACGTTCAAATCGCTTTTGCACCCACAACTAAGAATAACCAAAAAATGTAATAAAACATGTCTTATATTATTTAATTACGAAAGGCGATAATTGTGGTAATAATGATATAAACATAATTATATTCAAATATTAAAGGTACCAAACAAATTGGAGCAAACAGAAAAGAAATTATTAACACTGAAAGTTCCTTCAAAAGGTGTGGAACATGCTAAGAAGAGACTTAGAGCATTTTCTATTCAGAAGAAAACACCAATTGTTCCTGTAGTCGTCCCTAAAGTTACTGGAACAGGAAGTTTGTATATTCTTTTATAAAAAACTACATATCTAGTGCAATTTGTTGTTAGCTAGTTTTTATTTTAGTATATTTTGCATAAATACAAGGCAAATGCTCAAAAGCCAAAGTTTTAAAAACAAAGCAGTATCAATTTGGTAATTTAAATGCCACTGGTAGTTACACTATGTATTTGAAAAGCCAGAATGAAGGGATTTCTATTTTTAAAAACTAACACATCTATACTTAACTGATGATTAAATTGATTTTAAAATTGTTGATAATATTGATGGAGTCCATTTTGATATAAAAAGAAGAAGATTTTGTGTGCTAAATAGTGTTAGTAAACTGATAATTTTATTTTTTGATTATTATTATTATATTAAAGATACCGAGTTTTTCAGGCACAACAGTGCTTATTGGAAAACTCAGCAATGTGAAACCATCATTTCCTAAGGTAGATGAAGAACCTAAGTTGCCAAAACCACCTAAACCTGGTGCCAATAAAAAGTCACTCCAAGGTAAAGTAAAAATTGTTTAAACTCTAAATTATGAGTAAGTAATTAGGTTAACCTTCATACTTATGTCTCTAGAATGGGTATTATTATGCTTAAGAATACATACATCAGTAATGTGTTACATTTGAGACACTTCGTCTTATTGCTTGCAAATATTTTAAATTGATACAGAAAGAAAAATTATTAAATTTTGTATAAAGCGAAATTTCTAGAAACCGTTTTGTGTTCTACCAAAAAAATATATAGAGTTTGTAATTTCTGTGTGAGTGACTTACTTATTAAAAACTGTTTTTAATTGTTTCAAAACTGTAATCAATTTTATGCATGAGACATTTTATAAAGTTGTTTAAAAAAGCAAGTTTTTTGTGTTGTAATAAAAAAGTATACCTAACCTAACCTAACCTATTTTTAGCATGCTTTTATTTGCTTCACCCGTATGTTTGTTTGTAACCGACTCCATTGAACATTATTTTGATGCACTTTCCACGGACAGATTTTATTTAAACTTTGCAGACTTTTTTTAGGGACCGATGACATTACAATAATTTGATAAGCATATCCCATTATCCTGACTAGGATCGCCAGAACTTAAAATTATTTACTTTTTAGTTTTATTTCTCATTAAAGCATGTTTTTTAAACTATATTTTATTGCATTTGTGTTTTAATTTGTTACACAATAACTTTACTTATTTATTTACTTTAGTCTGTTTGGGTTAAGTTAGTTGCATATTAGTTCCGAACTCTTCATGGAAATTTCAAACTTTTTTTTCAGAAATTAATCATTTCCCAGAAATTTCTCTTACAAATTATCAAAGCAATATATAAACCTATTTTAAATTACATGTACATAAGCCATTATGATGTTTGTGCAAGTAAAAATATTAGTTACATATGTGTTTGCAATTCATAAACTTTTTGATGTGATAACGTCGTCATGAACGCCGTCTGCATACACGAAAAAGCATCATATGTTTACTTTTCTTCTAATAATCATACAGTATTATGTTGGTTGTCTGTTTTCCATACAAGAAAAAAATTTAAAATTATTTTTTCATAAATTTGCTACGCTTATTTCAACATACATGTTTTATTTAAATTATGTAATAATTATAGGTTTCTCTTTATGGCAAATTAGGCAAATTTGTATGTGAATTCTAGTTATATAATAATAAATGTATATAAACCCACTACAATAATCAAATTGCACAACAATTTTATATTATTATTTGCATTATGAATATGACACCTATTTATTTAGTGCTTTAGACTTAATATATTCCTTTACTGGTGTAATACCTATATTATGTTTCATTTGCAGATTCCTACTCAGATCTCCAGAAACGTACGCTGGCTGAGATAGAGGATATGAAACGTAAAATGGAGCTTGTCGAATTGGGAATTCCCTTGGGCCTAATATGTCCCACTTCCACCAGTGAAAAGGCTATGCCCACAAAAGCCATGCCGCCTATCAAACACTTTCTAGGTGAGTATTTTACATCAATTTAAAAATCATTTAACCTTTACTTGTTGTAATTGTAATACTGATAATAGTTTTTTGATAAATCAATAATTTTAGGCACAGCTGTCTGCACAATAGTGCTGTATTTTATCCACACATATATTACACATTTAAATTTTGTTTTAATTCTCTTTTTTTTATTTTCTATGCTATTATGCTAGTTGCTTTAGATTTTTTAATTATTTCCTATCTCTAGCAATTTAGCATTTAATGAACAATGAGTTGCAATTGTTTGAATCAACGTAATGTCACTAGTTATTAGGCTGGCAATATTTCATATGTATAATAAAAAAAATAATATGTCCACAAATTAACAAAATCACAAATATATGTAATATTTAAAAAAAATGATATTAAAATTATATTATTAATCTATGATATTTTAACACAATACTGATATGCTATAACATCTCGCTTCACATTTGTTGTCAATAATTTGTTATTGTTGGGCATGTGAATCAAGGTTCCAGTTTCCGGTTGTTTACTGCACTGAGCAGCAGACCTATAGGGAAATATTCGAAAACTGCATCTTGTAAGTTAGGGTAGACATCAAGAAATAATGAATAATACACACATGTATTTAGTTAATACACATATTTACATATAGATATTATATTTTAGATTTAGATATTAGGTAGTCTAGTATACATAATAGATGTATTCCGAAATATGCTAAGTACAGTAGTAGTGCTATAAATTGCGCTATAAGTATGTGTCAAGAAAAGAAAAACAAGTATTTATGTCTCTGTTCAGATTTGTGAACTTTAAAATAAATATATAATATTAATATTCCAATAGGTTATATCTTAGCAAATAATCATATTGTTAACTAAATAATAAATTATTATTATTTATTAATGTTTAAAAAAGTAGTATAATCTGTATTTAGACTGAAACCTGAACAAATCTGTAGCACTACAGCTGAATGCAGGATATATCGGAGTATGCCCAATGCACTTGTAACAGACACAGCATGAATAATTCCTTTTATAGTTTTTCCTGTGGACAAAAACATAAAGTAGGAACCCGCTCAATATTGTGATGAGATTTATAGGGTTGATAGCTTTCCCATTTGCTTTAGCATGATATAATGAAATTGGTTTAAAACTATTTTATAAATATTTCTAAGAAAAGGAGAAAGGAAAAATGAAGGCAAAGACAGAAACACATATATATTTCTGATCAATCCCTATAAATTGATTAATATGTTTTTAAGCCCAACAAAAGAGTTATAAAAAACCTTAAACAAAACACATGGACTTCTTCATGCTTCAGTAGTTTATAGTTATTATTTTTACTTTAAAAGTTATTATATTTAGGTATTTTTGATAGTTACAGATATTTTAATATATTTGTATTGTTATTAATTATAAATATTTATATTTGTAGCTGTTAGGAAATAGGTACTAAATGTATATAGTTGATTTTTTTCTTGTAATTACATGCAAATCATAATTCAACGGTTGGTTTTCAGATCCAGCCAAAGTCGACGAAATAATTCGCGAAGCTAAAAAGGCTAGGGACGAAGGCAAGAAGTACAAATTTGACTATCAAAAACTCTTGCCCAAATATGATAATCCGTTTCAACGCAAAAAAGACGACGATAAAAACAAAGTTGCAGACAGTCGTAACAGGAGTGACTACGACAGAGATAGAGATAAGAGGAAAAGTGATCGATACGATTCCCGACGATATTCAGACCACAGGCGCGATGACAGGGACAAGTATAAAAGCAAAGATAAAGAGAAAAGTAAAGATAGAGCCAAAGAAAAAAATCAGGACAAACAAGAAGAGAAAAAGGCTACCGATAAAGAAAAGGAAGGCAATGAAGCCAACTTTAATCTCAATGATTACTTAGTTTGTGACAGTTGGTCATTGGACAATGAGGATAAGAGCAATTCTAGTCCGAAAGATGATAAAACTGCTAAAACAACGCCGCAGGTAACCACCGACATACAACCCAAGGCCATCCCTGATCTAGTAAGAACAAGTGCGTTGAAAAATAAGAATCTCCTAAAAGAGTATACAGTGGACAGCCCCATAAGGACGATGAAGATGGAGAAACTTCAACCGGTCATAGACTCCTTCAAATTCGAGATAGATCCGAACGACGATGAAATTATCGATATATTTGACGAAGATTCAAACATCGAGAAATATGGACGTCAAACGAAAAGCCACTCTATTTATTCCCCAACAGATCTGAAAATGGATTACGACCAAACGTCCAAGGATGCATCGGTAGACGCTAACGACGAGACTTTTCTTGAATCTGTTATAGCTGAGATTAAACAAGAGGTTGATATGAACGAAGATATGATCCAAGATAAAGGTCTAGTTGAATACGACATATCTCCAGCCAAGGATGATTTTGACCGTGTCTCGATCACTCCTGAGTTGAATGAGAAAATGAAAGAATCTCGGAGTCAGAGCGATTACTCTGAAAGTTACCGTTCTAGTGAGAGCGGTTATAAATCAGTGGATAGTTACAGATTGTCTATGGAAAAAGAAATAGACGTTGAGCCGACAATGTCCAAATCAATAGTTGAATCGTTGGAGACTTGGAGCTTTGTCTTAAAGATCTGTCAACCAATCCTGTTCAGACACGACAAAAACAAATGCTATAGGTAAAGTTTCGTTTCATTATATATATATATATATATATATATGTTTTGTATTAAACTTTATTTTTATTTGTAATCTATCGCAATTTAAGTTATTATAATATCAATGGATTATAAGATTATCAATAAATTAATGTTTTAACTATTCATTATTTTTAAATAAAACATGAGTACTTTATAATTTAATACTAATTTACATTCTAATTAATTTGTTACCGCATAGAAATATAACTAAAATTATTTGCATCTTTTGGTTTTTTTTTTATGGAAAGAAAGACAAACGAGCAGACGGTTCACCTGATGGTAAGCGATCCCTTCGCCCATAGACACTCGCAATATTCGGAAAGCTGCGAGTGCGTTGTCAACCTGGGATATTGGATAGAATAGGTTTATTGGATAGGATTGGGTCGGGATTAAGGATTTGGAGGGGACAGGAACAGGAAAAGAAATGGATAGACATGGCCATCCGACATCCCCGAAAGTCATTCACACTTTATATTATGCCGACTTTATAAATTTGTCCAATCAATTACTGAACTATTTCGCTTTTTATTAATTTAAGAATGTTTGTTTATTAGATAAATAAATGTCCTACTTGCTTTTAGGGATTAGTTGAATTCCCAATGACGTATATTTCTTATCATATTTCGAGAACGGTTTCTAAATGAAATGGAAAAATACGAATATAATTAGAATTATACATTTTAATGAAATGTGATTATAAATACTAGATGTTGGGATCATATATAGAATATAAATGTAATATTAAAAGCAAATATTCATTGACCACTAAGTAAACTTATTGGAAAATTAAGTAATTATTTACGAAAGGGACATACTAGCGGACACAGCGAGTGCGGCCGCATTTTCGGATCAATGAACAGCGCCGGCTGGCCATTTGTTCGGTGCCGGCATCGTATACACGCTTCATCTTTTTATTTGAAGATTTGATCTAAAACTATGCCTCTAATTTTATTACATAAATATGATGACAATCGAATACCGAGTGCTTTCCTTTAATATCATTGGTGACTCACCAATCAGCTTGTATAAGTAAATAAGTACTTCAACGACTAAATATGAGATCCGACAAAGCCCGGATTCTGACTGCCGATCGCTCGGTCTAAGTTACACACGTTTTTGTGCATAAACATTGAATTTATTCCGCGAAGTGAATTACATTACTCGTCGCGATATCACCTTGTTAATTCAACTACATTATGAGCATAACTGGTACCCTAATTACAATAACAGCAGGGCGACCTGTTAAAGAAAAATATCGAGGCTCGTTTACTATTTATAGTCTTGGCCACTCTGTTCCGGAGTCCACTCTAGTGTTACGTCACCGCATATTAAAATCCATATCTTATTCTGATCGAATTTAAGTCGAATTTGTGTTGCACGTGAGAAATGTGAAATGATTTAAATTTAACTATACATATAATAAAATTATCAGAAATAAAAATTTTGCATATAGGATATGATACAAAAAAACTATATTAGGAAATACACAAATCATAAGACAGTAGGTATTACTCTAAAGTGGTTATTAGATTTTTTTCTTTACGTGAATGGGTTTGTAAAGGACAATGCCCAAAAGCGGTACCAATAATTCTCATGCATCAAGATCAAAATTATATAATGATTATTTCTATAATTATTAACGACATTACGCTTCACTATGAAATTTGCTTTACGTGCCGTCATAAAGACTTAGAATGCAATATAAAATATTTTCTATGAATTGATTTTTCGTTTATATTAAATATCTCCGAAGCCCGGGTTTTCTTTATGAAAAAAAAACTTCTGTAGTAGTTAATATTATAAGTCTAGTCTCTTAAAAAATGTTTGAACTTGATGCAAGGTTTGTCCTTTAAAACCATGAAACTTTAAAAATAATGTAAGATTTGATGAAATTTTATAATAGATTTTATTCCGAGAATTTTCAAAAAAATAAAACACGGGCACGTTTTAGTATTATAAATGCAAAATAACTCTTATTATAAAACTTGGCTGTATGAATGAATTAATGTTGCTTTCGCATTCAAGCAAAAAACAACGGGATCCAATGAGTGTTTTCATTGATGTATATTATTCACCGGATTCCCACGGGAAAACCAAAACACGATGCGTGTAAGGAGTGTTCGTTATATAAACACCTTTTGGAAAACGGCGGTGGTTGATCGGCCGCGGCAGTATTCATGCGGCGTGGGATACGAAACCAGTGGGAAGTAACTTTCCCTGTTAAGGTATTTTGAAGAAAAAAACGTACATAATTGTGTTTTGAGCACGGTACTATGATAACTACTTAGCCGGATTTGAAATGGTATAAAATAAGGTATGTGTACATTATTAACAAGCGATGCATAATGGAGGCTTGAAACACGGGAATAATTCATCAAAAATATATGGTTAACAGTTTGAGGTTTATATACAGAGTAAACTCCATGTAACTTCACTCGGTTTAACGAAAAACTCCCCAAAGCGTCGAAATCACATGTCTTTGATTGGTTAAGCTTGCCTTCCATACAATGATACACTCCTTCCATTTAACAACAACTCTATAATGCCAACGTACAGTCCCTTTAATGTCGTTATATAGAGTTTACACTGTATTTTAATATTGGCGTGATACTTAATTAGACTATGGAAAAGAAACGTTTTACATAAAACGCATTTTGCATACTAATTTGCATTTTACGCTCTGCTTTCATTTATACGGTACATCAGCCGATTGCATTTCACCGAACAGCGTCGTTAAACGGCGAGTGATCGTTCATTGAAAACGAAATAACCGGACGGTGACGATACCGTTAAGCGGTCGACGATTGCGCCGTGGCAATGCCGCGACCTTACCTTATCACTGTCGAAAGTTGAAGACCTCTCGGGCGACGGGGGCCCGAGGCGCACCATCTCTATCCATTTCATAGTCTGCATCGTGTACAGTTCCGTCGCATTAGACGCGCGCACGTGTTCCACGCGAAAACAAACGCAGAGGCACCCGCGACGTTGGCATTTGCCTCGTTTATTTTTTTTCTAAATTACGCACATACACACACGCTGAGCACGATTACGTGTGTCCGAAGCGGACCGGAGGCGGGCACTACGCGCCGAGCGTTGCTTATAAACAACGTCGTTCGCGCGCCGTTGCGCTGCACTCCGGTTTAATATAGACAGCAATAACACTGGCCAGTATTACCGTGGTATTTGTTTTTTTTTTAATTTGTACTAAGAACGCGCTCGGCCCCAAGCCTTGCCAGCATGACACTGGTGGCGAGACGAGGAATGCCTTTGCCCCACCACCGACGATATGATTACGGCAAAAAATGCACGTCGGACTCTACATTCATCGTTCTTTACGCTAATGAATAATTGAACACCTCTATCGTTAAAACTGAGCCAATTAGTTTTCGCAGTAAAATATTAAAAACCCGCAAAACTGGCTCAATGAATACTGTCATATAAAAAACAAAACACGATTTAAAAAGTAAACGAAAAGTGAAACGATGACATTGGATTTGGCGCACGGTAGCGGCCGAAGGTGACGCGACGCATATCCGCATCAGGATAGAGTTAACAGATTGATCTAAAGATACAAAAAAATCTTCCAAATTTCCTTTCAGCCGAAATACATTCATAATGTATTTGACAATTAATAAGTCATTATCGTTACCGTTATCGATTGCGTTAATTATTTAAAAAACGGTAACTCCACCGAAATACTTTATCGATCGGTTGAATTTCTGTAAAATTCTCACCTCGCATGAAACTTCGAATTTTTATTATAAAAGCTACGAGTTTCAATAATACAATATAATTTAAAATTAAATTCTACATTTTTAAGCACTTGTATTTCTCGAGCAATATCTGGGTCATACTTGTGAATGACGAAAAAATCATACTATACTCTCAACCATTAGTCAACCATCTGATAGAAACCGGTAACTATTTAATTTTATAGGAATTGCAACATTTACTAAATACTTCAAACTAATCGACATTAAATATAAAGAAATACGTTATATAAGAAATCTGCAGACTGGATTTCCTATGAAAAAGAAATCACCAGATATGTACAGATGCAATGCAACATGAAGTGAACGTTACGAAATTATTATTAAAAAAAACAATGATTCACGGCTATTAATAATTCTTTGTCATTGTTTTCATTACTGATATACTCCAATACATTATCTATGATATAATTATCTATAAAACTTAAGATAGAATGGCATTAAATTAAATATAATGAAAGGGGACTCAATTAAATAAAGCGCAAACATAACCGGTTTTAGTGCAATCGGTAAACAGTTTTATATTTTCAATAAAAGCAAAGAGTATCGTAAGATTCAGCGTAGATAATAAAAACCGAACAAAGACGTGTAACCCTACGCACTGATAAACATTCATATAAATTATAATGATGTTAAACTTTTTCTCATTTGAAAATAAAAACTGATTTTGCATAGTTATTCAGGACCATAAAGAAAAAAACTATCAGTATTTTTTTTAGAAAATAATTTATAAATAAAGATTAAAAAAAAAAGACAATACCCAAAAGTGGTACCAAAAATTCTTATGCATCAAGATCAAAATCATATAGGAATTATTTCCATAATTTCTGACGACATTACGCTTCATAGATTTGATTTTTGAACAGGGTATTTAATTCAAAGTCTAAAAGTAGGAATTTTGCTTTACCTACATTATGTTTACACGATGTAGAATGCAATCGAAAATATTTTTGATGAATTGATTTTCCCTTTTTTATCAAATATCTCCAAAACGCGAGTTTTCTTTACGAAAAAAACCTGTAGGAGTTAATATAATAAGTCTAGTCTCAAAAAACAAATTATTTCAACTTGATGCAACTTGGTACGTTATGCTATATAAAAATGGGCATTGTCCTTTAATATGTTATTATGTAGTGTAAACAACTACGTAGGGTAGGGACAGAGCGTACCTGTTGATACACAAGAGCCAAATCGAACTGAAAATACTCGCAATGTGCTTATGGTAGCATGGATGAAGTGTACCGACGCGAAGCAACCATGCACTGGTGCATGATACTCTATATAGTTGGAGCCATGCGCGTATAAAGCGGCTGTAGTGGTGTTAAAACCAATTAGATGTATTACCATGGAGCTAAACGAAACGATTACGGAGTTGTCGCCGCAATATTTTTAATTGAAAGATGCTGCGACACACAATGCTCGGAAGCTTAAGATTGGCACAAAATGAGAGGAGTACAGAGATGCAAAAACAAACAACAGTTTATCAGGGTTTGATCCTTCAGTCAAAAATGTCCCAGACTCTGCAACCAAATTTCACGAAAGGTTTAATAACTAACATTCCTGAATTATTTTCGCAGAAAAAAACGAAACCGAAGCGCCTCAGAGGTGAATTTTTAGATATTATGTTTCAAGAAGGAAACTATTATACACTAATTTTCTTAGAAATATAACCTAGTTACTATATTCTTTCAAATAACAAAAACAATTTTGAAAATGGGTTGTTAACTTCCAGAGAAAGGTAAAGGTAAAAAGGTCACATACATAAGAAAACATAGTCGAATTGAAAACCTTCCCTTTTTTGAAAGCGGATAAATATCGCTTGATAAATGAGGGCATAATTGTTATTTATTATCACGATAAGCGGCCAATATTTCTCTGTCAATGTTATTTAATGCGGAAAAGAAAGAAAGACAAGAAGACACTAATCATGTCATATCATATATTATCAAGTATAAAATATTAATGTCGATATAAACGATAACAAGAAATGTTCCAGCTCCGGGATCAAAACAGTCAGAGCCAGTGAATATGTACAAGAAACACGATCCGACCAATTAACCTACGTGTTAAGATAAACTCGGGTCGGTCCCTGCTAATGCAGGCTCTAGAGTTTCAGAGTCAAGGGTCAAACCAGATCATAACAACAAGCTATACAATTACTGCAACTCAGGAAGTACAACATTTATAACGATACATCATACTCTTTCCTCGAGTTTATACAAGATACGAATTATGGTTTATATATGAGGAAATAAAGTAATTATACGAGACGTTCGTAAAAAATACCACCGCCTCTGTAGCCTAGTGGAATAGGCACTTGCTTTACAAACCGGAGGTCGTGGGTTCGGATCTCGTTCGAAGCATTGACATCTTAAAGGATTTCTATGCTTTCAAATAACCTGACAACTAATCCATCCCTGGAAAACCGTTCATCTATTTGGGTTGCCAAGGTTAGATGCTAGTCGCTCTGTGAAAAAACTGATATTCAGGTGATTTTTCGTTCGATTAGAAGCCGATCCCAAGTAATTTGGGAATAAGGCTAAGAGGATGAAGAAGTTCGTAGAAAACATCATAACTTTATATCTATTATCACAGAGTCTTTTATGAACATAGTCATCCCTAATTGTTTCCATTCAAGCTGCATGTCTATCTTTAATCTACATCTCTTCTAAAATGAATAGGGGCAAATATTAATTATTAAATAGTTTACTCAATTATATGAGCTTTTTTTATGAAGCTTATAAAATGGAAAACGTCAATCCTCAATTCATCTATAACAATATAAATGCAGATTTATTTAAATAAAATGCGCCATGAACCGTTGTTTGTTATTTATTCAAAAACAACCAATGGAAATTTACCGAAGTCGTGAAAAGGCAAGGCTAATCGTTTTCTTAATACCTCACAGATGACATAATGAAAATTTTAATAAACTTCGTAATAATTTACGTCAAAAACACATTTATTTTTAACTAGTTGCTTGCAGCATTATCACCCGCGTTAATATCCCATTCTGCAGCATTCTTCGTTGATGCTCCGCTCCTATTAGTCAAAGCGTGAAGCCTTCCTTGGTAAATGGATTATCCAAGACTAAAAGAATTTTCCAACCCCAGTGCAGTTTTCAAGTCCAGTAGCTTATGAGATTAGCGCGTTTAACAAACTCTTCAGCTTTTTATTATTAGCATAGATGAAAGTAACAGAGAGCAGTACATTGCCCCGTGTTTCATTTCCTCTTAAAAGGTTTAAAATTACATCATATAAAACGTAGACGTATCGACATTTGAGGAAATAAGTTTTAAGTATTACTTGAGGAAATATTGAGTTCTCTTACAGCTTCGATGTACTTGTGTCATAGAAAAACCGGATGATTAAAGTATAAGTCTATGAATGAATAATATGTTACGTTTACAACGTGCACAGAAACATGACGACGTTCATGGGCATATATAGAGGGGAGAGGGCGTGCCCACCTCAGGATGGTCTAGTGCCTATCCCAGGATGATCTAGTGCCCATCTTGGATGGTCTATTTGCCCACCCAGGATGGTTTAGTGCCTACCCCAGGGTGATTTAGTGCCCATCCAGGATGGTCTATTGCTCACCCTGGATGGTCTAGTGCCCATCCCAGATGGTCTAGGCCCACCCCCAGGATGGTCTAGTGTTCACCCTGAAAAATAACCCTAGATACGCCCACGGCAACGTTAGACTTTTATTAATTTATTTTAGTTACGACTGAATTCTAGTTATACCAACTGGCCTACCGTTGTTACTCACTGGCACAGTTTATTTTGCTTAGAAATTTATGTGCAATGGTAATTATCTAATGAAAGGTATTACTTAATAGTTTGTCTTGTTGGTCTGGTTTTTACGTTAAACGTTTTATAAATCGCTGGCGCCGTTTACATGCACGATAAAGTATGACTCATTGTCACGTTACGATGAACTATGAACGCTAAAATCTTGCATTAGCTTTTATATTTAGATCAAGAAGACCAAGCGAATATTGAAATAATATTTATAACTTTATATAACTTTTTACAAAATTCATTAAAAATTTAGAATTTCCGCTATAGCAATTTGAACTGTATATTTTTATTTTTGTCAATGTTCCAATGTACATATCACCTTTGTTTGCGAGTTTATTAAAATTATTAATTTTTGTTGTAAAGTGGATACGAGCAGTAACGGTGGCTGGTTTCATAATTATTTCTATAAAGTAATCAATCTTAAGGGTGGAAAATTTACAGATGAAAGTATTTTTTTTAATATAAAGTGAATAAAACATATATAAAAAAGTTTTTTCTTAAATTAATAGTTATTTTGCCTTTTATTGCGAGGTCCTACGACATTCGAAGCGACTCTACATGCTGGTAGTAATGAGGCCTGATTAGGCAATTGCCTTCATCCGCACGCGAGCGTCAGGTCCATTCTATCATAGATGCAAGATCCGAGTACAATGGCGGTCCGATCAGCTGTTGCTGCGTTTTTATGTTAAAAACATTCCATTGGCTTAGGTTGCCGCAACCGCGAAATCAATTGTCATCAGCTGTATTTTCGGACCGATACGAGATCTTCTAAGTCATATCTATTTGGAGTCTATTTTCCTCATGGCTGAGCGTATTAATTTGGAGTTCCATATTAATTGGTGTTGCAGACTGAGGGCCGTGTTTATTGACATCCCAGAATGATCTCTTTTTTGATCAGTCCACCGAGTTGGATCAGCCCCTAGGTCTTGTGCCGTCCACTTTTTTCATTAAAATTATACGACTTAGTGACCTTCTAGAAATGATCTTATACCTACCTAAGCGAATAAATGATTTTTTTATGGAAAGGTAGAAAAAACAAGCAGACGGTTCACCTGATGGTAAGCGATGGTCGCCCATAGACACACGCAACATATGAAGAGATGTGACTGCTTTGTCAACCTGGGAAATAGGATAGAATAGGTTTATTGGATAGGATGGGTTGGGATTAAGGATTTGGATGGGATAGGGGTGGGAAAAGAAAAGGGTAAACATGGCCATCCGGCATCCCCAAAAGTCATTCATACTTATTTTATGCCGAC
>JAOCPS010736278.1:0-10445 GCA_025505425.1 Graphium colonna | reverse complement strand
ACTTTTAGTGATGCCGGATGGCTATATCTACCCTTCTCTTTGCCAATTAATTTCCCCCCCCCCCAAATCATTAATCCCCACCTCTCCTATCCTATAAACCTATTCTATCTAATTTCCCCGGTTGACAGCGCACTCGCAAATCTCCGGATGTTGCGTGAAACGTCTGCTCGTGTGTCTTCCTTTCCATAAAAAATATTATTTTCTATGTATAGGTTATATCTATTTTAAATAAGCATGTATATACAACGAGTATTTTGCCTTTTAAATAAGTTGCTTACAACACGAATAATTTTCTTCACACAGCGAGGCTGACTGAGGGGATTAACTTTAACAAAATTTACTAGACGTTCAAAGGAAAAGGCCTTTTGCTTTATACTTTCAGTGTAATGCTGTAATAAATGATTCTATTTATATTTCATAATACTATCCGAATAAAAGAACTTATAAACAGGTCTAAAAGTTATTTTTTCGAATTTTTGATTGATTTAAATACATTTTTATTCGACTTCAAAAAAGGAGGAGTTTATCAATTTGGATATTTCTGTTATTTTAGATATGTTCGCGCGTATGTCAGCCATTTAAGAACCGACTTTAAAAATTCTTTTTTATCTATCCATAATAGTCCCTTAACATTTTCAATACATCAATACATCAGTAGTTCATTTTTGAATCAAAATAATTAAAAATAAAACATATTCTCAAAAGTAAACTTTTGAAGTCCGTTTTTCGTAATTTAAATTATTTACGTTAAGTTTGAAAATAAAAAACTTTAGTTATTATCGTCATTCATTCATAATTAAATAAGTTTCCCTTAAGCATTTTATTAAGAAGACATTCCAAACAATCAAGACCTGAATAGATTATTAAAATTTTCTTTTAAATTGCATTAAATAAATCTTGTTCAATCACTTAAGAGACTACTAAGCGCTATTAATAATTTAAAAACAAAACAATTTGCTCTTTAAAAGGTAATCACCGTTGCCTTAATAAAAGTAAATGATTAACAAAATTTAAAATAATTTCAACAATTCACTGTCACAATTTAGGGAACTAAGGGTCGGCTTCGGGCTATTCGGTGAACTCAACTTAATAACTACTGTTAGGGAAATAAATTCATTTGTACGACTTTGTTTATGAAGGTAATTTTATGAATAAAATTTTGTTACGGAAACACCATTCTGGTACTTTTACTGAAATATTAATGATATATGCATTGAGGCAAAATAAGATATGATAAACTGTGTTAAGAAGACAAAATATTTTTTGGTATTAATGTTGGATTTGGACTTTTGATGTGGAACATCTATAGGCTAGGGAAAACCTGATTGTTGGCGCGGTGATACAGACGGTGGCGACGCATCGCCATGCTATGTATATGATGGAATGTATGTACTGAACGTAGTAGTGTGAGACACATAGCGGTGCTATTATATTTAATAATTAATAAATAATTGATTATATCAATAGTTATCTTTTTTATTTACTTGTACAACATAAATTCGATGTTTTACATCTGTAGGGACATGACGGTCAATTTTTTTAATGTCATTTATCTATTGCTAAATATCATACGTCGTATACAATCGGCAATGTGTACATGCCTTGTGGTATGGATGAAAAACTCAAAGAACCAGAACTTTGTGCTTTAAATAAAGTTCTGTGATTGTTTTACTAAAATAATATTTCTCGAATATTGTTAGTTAATTCAATTTATTTCATGCGGACTGATGCACTGGACTGATGCACGCACCTTCTATGAAACACCTTATCGCAAATATGTATTATAACTATCTTTTCATAACACTATTCTTGCATTGTTTATTCGCGCTGCATCTTTTATCACGACTTTCGCACAATTGTACTAGACGCACATTACTATAATTTCTCACCATCTTTATACGTTTTTCTTACATAAAATATGTTGACATATGACATTAGATTTCGATCCATCACAGAACTGATATTAGAATTACGATAAAAGAGGTAATGAGGATTCTTTAATGCAATTTTTTTTCTTACAAGTTTTTTTACTCTCGTATCGATTCATGTGATATGTTACCCATTGGTATAAGACGAAGCTTTACAAAGAGGTTGTAGTTTTAAATTCCATCCACGATCATAATGTATAATTTCTCGAGCTATCATCAGTAATATCAAATATATAATTTTCCTCTTGTAATTTATACTACTTTTATTTATTTAAGTTTCAGACAAATCGAATTAACAGTTACATTAAATGTGAAATTCGACTCCTTCTAGTTGATGCTGGATATATGTAAATCCATAAACTATACAAACTGTATGCTTATAAAATATTTAACGTAAAATACGTTTGAGAAGATACCTATTAAAGCCTGCCACACATTCGGTTTGATTCCAAATTCGATTTCTGAATGAGGCGAGAATTGCATATGAAAGGTACATGGAAAAAACATGCTAAGTCACTAAAACAATCAATTGAGAAATTGTTAAATTTATATTTTGATCATTGATAAAAGGTACAACAAAGCTTAAAATATTTACAAATTTATATAATTTATCAAGAAAATATGTTTATTTTGCATGTTTACTAAGAAGAAAATCGTGTTAAAAATGTGTTAGTAAAAAAAAGTGAACAAAGTCAGAAAGTACAGGAAGAAAATATGCATTATACATGAAATTGTTACTGTTTATGCATCATTATATTTAATCTCTGAGAAGTATTATTTAGCTCTTGGCCCACAAAACTTTGATATGGCTTGGATATCTTTATTCTACTTATTCTTTGCCTTGTTACTCCAAGGATAGAAATAAATACAGAAGCACATACTGGCACATCAAGCTGCTAGATTCCGTCCATAAATATCACTCTGTAAGCGATTCAGATTCGTCTTTTCTAGATCATCTTCTTTAAATTTCCAATACATTTATTAGACCAGACAAATACAGGCCTTGTTCATCCTTAGATGGCAATAGGTTAAAATATTTCAGAATGCTAGCCCTCTGGTTCTCATTCACAACTTCAAAACAATTGTATCTCTTGCAATGACAATTGAGACCAGTTTCATGACATGAAGTCTAATTTTCTTATTCGCATCCAACATTCGACCGTGACTTTTACATTTTTTGGTATTTTGCTTTAGATTACCCTCTCCTTTTCTCGCGACGACATTGTTCAAATGATATAAATTGAAGTATTTTATTAATTAAATAAAAATAAACACACACCGCACAATACAACAAATGAACGAAATAACCACAAAAACTCAAACTGTAAACGTCCAAGCCAAACCAGCAACCATTGACAATGCTTATTTTTTTCCTGTACGTCTTGGACCTTGCTTGTTATTGCACTGTATCGATATTTTTCTACGAAGATTTCTCCGTGACTCTGCATGTTACTGTAAAGTGTGTTTTAGTGTTTTGTTCTACCACATTACTATACAATTGTATTGCCAGTTCAAAAAACATAAAAATGTGATATTGCATGTTTTCCCCTGTACCCTTCATATAATAAAACGAGCTTATTCTAGGAAATAAACAAAGTATGCACCGTATAGAACACTATGCATGGAAGCAGAGTATTCGGCCTATAGAAATCTTATTCGGAATTCCGGGCCAGAAAAAGTCAGTACGTTGCAAGCCTTAACCGCCTTTTAAGCTGCACACTCACTAATATTAGTGTGTACACACTCCACACTTGTACATAACGGTCCGTTAATTTAGCCACTGCTATTACCTTGTAGCATTTACAGCTTCAAGTATGTTAAAGATTAATGTAGTAGATAAATGAGTATTCAAGTATTTCACATGTTATGCGTGTATATAGAGAGTTCAAATGGCGGTAGCTTCCTCTTATAATATGACAATGTATAAATTTAAGAGACTGGATTGGAGAGATAAAAGCACACAGACTCCGCTGGCTCGGCCACCTAGAAAGAATGGATGAAGTTCGAAGTGTCAAACGTGCATACTTGGGACGGCCGAGTGGCCGTTGACCGGTCGTTCGTCCCAGGTATCGCCGGGTAAACGAGGTGCAGAAAGACATAAGCAAACTCCAAGTTCAGGACTAGGTCAAGATGGCGCAGGATGGAGAAAAGTGGAGACTTTCATTCGAGTTGTTCAGTTGGAGGCCAAGGCTCACTAGTAAGTAGTATAAATTTAACGTTTCATAAGAACGCGTAAGCGTCTATATGAATAAAGATATTTTTTATTTATTTTAATTTGAACTTTTTTATCAACCCTTTATAAGAACAGCTAAATTCTTTGGACCATACATTAAATTAGTACAAATATTAAACTTTAAATTTGAACAATCCTGTCAACGGCGAAGATTTAATTTTTAACTTCTATTTTGTATTTGAGCATTAAAGAATACAACACAATAATTCGTTCAAATAACGATTTTATTTTATTATTATGACTGCTGTATATGTAAAAGAGAATTATTAGCACCTCAGCAGCCTAGTAGTATCGGGCATTGCTTTACAAACCAGAGGTCATGGGTTCGAATCCCGTGAGACAATGGCTTTGTTTTATTCTTTCTTGATTGAGTACCCTACATTACAGGTCTGAAAATAAATATGATATTTGGTTGATTTAGCAGCTGACTCCACGTAACTTAGGAATACGGTTAGGAAGAATAAGAAGATTTATTATAGCAATGTTACATTAAAAGCTGTTTTAACTCGTATTTATTCGCACGGATACAGTTACGGATCAAAGTTGCTTAACTTTTATACCATTGCCCTAATATAAGCATTGTATCATATATTTTTAGGTGGCAGAGCATACCATCTTTTCACAGCTTTTACTGCACATCAACGGCCGTGCTCGCTCGGGGAAGTTCCACCGCCCTTTATAAAGTCGGCATAAAATAAAATATGCATGACTTTTGGGGATGCTGGATGGCTAGACATAGCCCTTTTCTTTTCCTATTCCTATCCCCTCCAAATCCTTAATCTTAACCCAATCATATCCAATAAACCTATTCTATCCAAACTTCTATTCTTTGATCTTCTATTCTATCCTAGGTTGACAACGCGACAACAAAAGGTAGACACTCGCAACTCTCCGAATGTTGCGAGTATCTATGGGCGACGGGATCGCTTACCATCAGGCGAACCGTCTCGTTTGTTTTCCTTTCCATAAAAAAAAGCAGAAAACTCAGGATCAATTACTAAACCTACAGAACAAATCACATATTTCGCAGCCCGTTAACTAAATCACTCATTTAAATAATAGTCTAACTTTTTGCTGAAAAACAAATCTAATATAATATAATAAATGACCATCCTTTACATGCTATACTCTGTAGCATAATTTTTAACAATAATATGATACATCTTGTCTGTTTGGGTTGGTTGATAAAAATTTATAATAAAAACACTGATCTGGCTGAATCAATGTTTGCTTAGGACTCTGGGCTTCATTTGGAAGCACGTGTTTGTACATACTGCTCTATATATGAAACTTTGATTAATAAGCGCCAATATTAGAATTGATGACCACTTGGCGTAGTTGCTAGGACGTCGGCAGCGGCGTCGGAGGTCGTGGTTCAATTCCCAACCCGAGTAAATCTTTTTATGGCCTACAAATAATTGCTTCGGATCTAGGTGTTTGTCTTTGTGCAATTTATGTACGGAAAAGTCTCTGTCAGACAAGAGGTAAATCTTATGATAAGTTCAGCTTTTTTAAAAAGAGAATTTACATCGTAACGCTCACAATTGTCCTGCAGGATGCCTATGATAAATAACGAGGATATATTTAACCGTTGTAGGTAATTTACTAAGTAAAAAGGAATTTATGAGAATTTAGTTTTCCATGTGGCAACCCTTTTTGACCCGTCATGGGTGATGTTAATAAGTGACGTGTATAAGGACACAACAATATTATTTTAGTTATTAATCTGTACTGAACTTGTTCTATAGGTATTATTAATTTCAAACACAGGATACAGTTTTTTGCAAACGACTTAAAAAAGAATCACTAGATGGATTGCATTTTTTTGTATTGTTTACCTCATACATACTAGATAAACTGCATTGATAATCCTTTTATTTTATGAAACAATGTATTTTAGGCTTCGACAAAATTATCATTATGAAATAAGTGGTATATATTCTAGCAATAATAAAAGAAAAATAAGCTACCAAAATTCGATGATACGTTTAATTGTATGGTTTTGCAATTGTAAGTGAAAATATTTCCTGTTATTCATAGCCAAAATAAAAATAGGGACACAAATGAAGAAGGCTTTTCATTTATAGGGTTCCGTACTTGAAATTAAAAACAATTTTTTTATGTACACTAAAAAAAAACTTTTATTATGACTAATAAATTATAATAATGCCTTGAAATAATGTATGTAAGCTAGTCCAATTTTAATCTCATCAATATTGTAAAGAAATCGTAGAAAGGAAATTAATTTAATTAGCCCGTAAATGGAATTATACCTAATATTTTTCTTATATAATGTAATTAAAACTTCGGTTCAATGAATAATTTCAAAGATATTTTTAATATTAGAAAATTGAATATTGCCATTGAATAATGATTGAACTTAATAAACGGTTTTTATTAAGTTTTGAATGAGATTAAAAACAAAATAATATTTTGTTTTAACTCGACTAACTGCCATTAAACTTAAATAATTCTAACAAACGGATAAATTTTACTAAAAGAAAGTAAAATGAATTCATTTGCTCCATTGACTTTGTTTTTTGAGGGAGTTTTGCTAATAAAATTTTGTTGTCGGATTCAATTACAGTAACTTTACGGAGAGCAGAAAATGTTTAATGCAAAATGGCAGCATAAGCTTGGTAATATTATCAAGTTTGTTTATTACATTATTTGTTGCGTTTTCCCACCAGGGGTACAAGAAGAGACGCTGTGAACCTTATAACAGTACTTTTCCGTGGGGATAAAAAATGTTCTAGACGTTCATTCCATTCTACCTTATCCATCGTATTTGGATCAATAATACGATTTATGACAACGAAAAAAGGTGCTTGTTATCAGGCTATATCTGTATTATTTGATTTTTTTTTTCAAAATTAAGGTTTGGACACATCGCAACCATACAAAAAAGTAACGACCTAATTTAAACTGTCCCATTGCTGGTCAAAGCAGCACCAAGAGAACCAAATACTATTACTCCTATAGTGAAAATAATGATTATTTTCCTAATTTCTGGCTCCTTGAAATTTTACATTTACCGAGCGTAGGAATCTTCACTTTAAAAGTTAATAAATTCCTTCCCACTATAGATGACTTCCAATATGGGGCTAGAAGTAATAGCGGATGTGTAAATAGGGGGTTATCGATGCTTCCTACAATGAGAAAAAATCAACGATAAATATTATTTCTATCACTAGAAATCAAACATTCTATAAAAATGCAGAGAGTAATATTTTGTCCGCCTACGTAACCCGGAAGAAATTCAATCACTATTGGACGTAAACTATTTCCTTTTCCGCAGAAGAGCGTTCTTAAAACAGAACTGTTTTATCCCGTTTCTCTAATAATGTAAAAAAATAAATATTGTAGTTGAACTTGATTTAAGAGTAAGCAGATTTAAGGACTATTATGCTAACGCTGACGATTTCCTACAACTACATCTCGCGAAATACTTCTAAATCATACTTAAAAGTAAAAAGTTTATGTTTACAGAAAAAATACCGACTTCAAACGCCTTAAAAGTGTAAATGTGTGTTTCGAAACATTTCTGATCCGTTATTTTGATTTTAAAAATAAACTACTGATCCAATTTTTATAAAAAATTATAGGACCATTGGGGAAGTGTACTCTATCAGATAAAAAAATATTTTTTCAAATCAGCTCATTAGTTGGAGATATGTGCGAACATTCCTAGATTTTGTTATTTTTATTTAAAAAACAAACTAATGAACCTTTTTTTTATTGAAAATTTTATCAAAGAATTTTTAAAATTGGTTCATCAATGACGGAGATTCGCACAAAAATACATAAAATCAATTTTGTTATTATGATTTAAAAGAAAAACTACTGAATCGTTTTTCCTGAAGTTTTTATGGGACCAGTCTGGAAGAATACCCTATAAGATGAAAAACACATTTTTGAAATTGGTTCATAAATGGCGGAAATGCGCGAACGTACATAAAATAAACAATAAACATTCGAATTGAGACCTATCCTTTTTTGAAGTCTGTTAAGAAAGATGATTTCCCAATTCCAATAATTTCCAATAATTTATTTAATTTTCTTAAGCCAAAAATAAAACATTTCTGCTCTACTCAGTGCTTACAAGCGCTACCAATATTTGATTGTATGTTAATAGAAATAAGACGCACCAAAAGTAAACAACGCTGTTATATTAAAAGAAGATCAAAGAATCTTAACATATCCATTGATTTATAACATAGTAGGACAAAATGCCAAACTCTAAATAAAAAATAATTGGAAGCTTTTGGCAGCATACAGCAGTAGAAGCGATAAAGCATGTTCGAATAATTTCGTAGCCCCTCAGGAGCTACGAAAGGATTGGGACTAATAAGATGAATATTTGATGATTCAGCCTCTAAGATTTGTTGCGAGGAAAATAATCAGCTATACCACGTCTCTTTGTTATGTACACCTTTTTATGTATATATTAGTTATGTACATCAGATCCTTATATGAGGAAGGAAGATATAATTCGTAATTTTGTTATCTGAGTAATCTACCAACGTAACTATTAGAAAATGATATAATGATCTTATAGTAATAATTGAAAAATATAGAATATTTACCGTCCTTAAGTAAATGAGCAGCTGTAATGTTATTTACCTTAACTATATAAAGCGCAAGTCCGCCCACTAACGAAATACTGTTCTTATCTCTGGGCTAGGGCACCTCAGTACTAGTTCCTTCCATTTGACGTATTTAACGTCGAGCCTTTCTAATTGTTGACAACCTAACTCCTTCTGTTAGGCTCGATACCTAGGATCTGCGAATGGCGGTTGCGTCTTTTTGCGTCCTCTGCCGTATTTACCACGGGCAGTGTTCCGATGAATTATTCGGATTAATATTTGCTACTGCTTTTGTTCATCGTAATACGCAACAAACTATCTACCTTGATTGTTGGTAGTAGTGTGATTTCGTCGTCATTTCCTACCAGCACAACTTCCTTATGGAATAAATTGTCGCCAGCGGTATTTTTGGGCCGATTCGAGCTAGGGAGCCTTAAGAAACAAGCGTACTGATATCTCAAAGGCCGAAAACAGTCTTGTAACTCTTCTGGTGTTGCAGGAATCCATGAGCGGCGGTGATCACTTAACATCAGGTGAACCGTCTGCTCGTTTGCCTTTTTCTCAAAAACTGCACTATTCGACGCTTGACGACTACAAAATATCGACATTTATAAACTTACTTATTTTTTATATGTATTGAATATTTTTTTTTAATTTAGAAATCATGTAGTCCTGCATATAAAGGTTTATTGATATTTGTGGGTAAAGAGCTTTAGTACGCAAAATAAATGAAACATTTCCCGTACTTTTGATGTTTTTGAACTTCTACCCTAAGTGCATTTAAACGCCAAATAGTTTTCAAATTAAAATTAAAGCGAAAGTTCTCAATTAGTTTGCTTTTACCTCGCAATTTATAAATCGATTTCAAAAATTATATTTTTTTTTATTTTAAAAGGTTTATTTCAGATTAGTTCCATAGATTTAACTAATTTTTGTTTATGAACATTGAGTAGTTTTGTACTCTTGTTTCTTTTTGTGTATACTACAAAAATTTACTGCTAAAACGTTTTAAGTTACTTTTGTTAACGTTTACTTTGGTCGCCATTATTTTTGCAAAGATACGAACAAAACAAACAGATCGAAACATCCGCATAAAAAGGAAAATGTTGTTGCCACAGAGACAATTGAATTTCGCCTGCACAATGCAGTTTGCTTGTAGACTCGCTTATTAATTTGAAAAACCTCAGATGAACACTGTGAAGGATCACCTCAGAAAACAAGCATTCATTTGTGTTGTGATTATGAGATTAGTTGGCAACATGATTAAGTTATATTTGCTTTTTTATTTCATTCTTTATTTCTGTAACAGTCGGCTTACTTGTCTCTCATACTAGCATATTGCACTGCAAGTGTACTTAATAAGTGCACTTAAATTGTTTTAACATTCAGTTGACCGTTAGAGACATAACTGACAATGTAAAAATCGATACTTGTGCTTACATTAAAATACAAAACATTACACGTAAGATGTTTAATCTTAATTTTTGAAATAACTTATTAGATATCCTTTTCAGAAAAAAACTAAAGCAGATAACCGTCTCTCTTTCCATAAAAAAAACATATTATTAAAAGGTAGAGCATAACATCCTTTCACAGCTTTTGCTGCACTTTTAAGGCCACTCTCGTCCGGGGAAGTACCACCGCCCTGTGTAAAGTCGGCATAAAATAAAGTATGCATGACTTTTGGGGATGCCGGAT
>JAOCPS010736168.1:0-10446 GCA_025505425.1 Graphium colonna | reverse complement strand
TGTGCCTAGAAGGTTACGCTGGTGATGCGTCAGTGCAATGTACCCCCAAAGCTCTGACAGTTAGCAAACCAATATCACCCTGTTCGCCTTCACCTTGTGGGCCTAACGCCGAATGTCGAGAACATTCTGGCGCTGGAGCATGTTTCTGCGTTAATGGCTATATAGGAAATCCATACCAAGGTTGCAATCCAGAATGTTTAGTCAATTCAGATTGCCCAAGTAATAAGGCATGCACTAGGAATAAATGTATTGACCCTTGTCCTGGAACATGTGCGCTAAACTCCGACTGTCAAATAGTAAATCATTCACCACTCTGCACTTGTCGGTCAGATTATACGGGAGATCCTTTTAAACATTGCTACGTTAAAAGTATGTATATATTTGTGTTTATTTTACAAATTTTAATTAGTATTATATGTTATGTTAATGTATCATTTGTTTATTTAGTCAAAGAAGATATTCCCCTCAACCCATGTGAACCATCGCCATGTGGCCCCAATAGCCAATGCAAGGTCACTAACGGCCAAAGCGTATGCTCATGTTTACCGGAATACCAAGGCTCACCTCCTAATTGTAGACCGGAATGTGTCGTAAGCACGGAATGCCCTGCAGACAAAACATGTAAAAATCAAAAATGTGTTTCACCTTGTCCCGGACCTTGTGGACAAAACACCAATTGTAAAGTTATTAACCATAGTCCAATATGCACGTGCAAATTACAATACACAGGAGATCCGTTCACCAAATGCTATAGGATGGCAGGTAAATATATTGATTCAATCTATAATATTATTACACATCATATTATTAATATGTTATGAAAGAATATTGTACATCTTGGACAAAGGACAATGCCCAATAGTAGTACCAAAAAATGTCATACATCAGGATCTAAATTATATAGTATTTATTTCCATAATTTATTATGACATTATGCTTTATGGAGTTGGTTTTTGAACAGAGAATTTATTTTAAAGTATAAAAGTATGAATTTTGTCATATATTCATAACTTTTATAAAATCAACCATAGAGATAAAGAATGCTATATAAACTATTTTCTATCAATCGATTTTACGATTTTATCAGATATCTCCGAAATTCGGGGTTTCTTAACGATAAGAACTTCTGTAGGAGTTAAAATAAAAAGTGTAGTCTCTAGAAAAAAGTTTGAAGTTAATGCAACTTGGTACGGTGTGCCATATAAAATTGGGCATTGTCCTTTGGCACAGTTAAAATTAATACAGAAGAGAAGTGCAAATTAATTTTACAAAAAAAATGTCATTTCAAACACAAATGCACTATTTTTACACGTCATATTAACATAACACATAAACATTCAATGTATGAATCGATTTTTTCTCTAACACGCGAAGTGACGAATGTGAAATTCTCTATAATTCCATAAAAAGATATAATACCGGGATCTGTAGTATTATTAAAAATTACACCAATAAATTACGTTATTATATGCTTTTAACATGCTATTGCAGTGTTTAAAAAATAATAAAGGTTTTGTTTTTCTTTTAGTACAACCTTCACCTCAACCGGAAAGTGACCCCTGTGTGCCATCGCCATGTGGAGCTAACTCCCAATGTCATAATCTACGAGGGTCTCCGTCATGTTCATGCTTGCCAGGTTTTGAAGGAAGTCCTCCGAATTGTAGACCGGAATGTACAATTAATGAGGACTGTCCAAGCAATCTTGCTTGCATTAATCAAAAATGTAATGATCCATGTAAAGGATCATGTGGGATTAACGCTAACTGCCACGTTATGAAACATGTAGCGGTCTGTACTTGTATGGAAGGATTCACTGGCAATGCATTTACTCAATGCACATTTTTACCACAAAAAGGTAAATAGTTTATTATCTACACAAATGATTATTATAACAACAAAAAAATAGACTAATGCTCATTTAAAATATATGTTTATTACAGACGAAGTTGACTTGTGCAATCCATCACCATGTGGACCGAATGCTGAATGTTCAGACGGGATTTGCAATTGTCTTCCTGAATTTCAAGGCGATCCGTATAGCGGTTGCCGACCAGAGTGTTCTCAAAACTTCGAATGTGACCGTAACAAAGCCTGTATTAGAAATAAATGTGTAGATCCATGCCCTGGAACATGTGCATCAACCGCCGTTTGTAATGTGGTTAACCATATTCCGATGTGCAGCTGTCCTGAGCGTACGACAGGCAATGCATTTGTAGAATGCCGGCCGTTATCAGGTTCGTTTAACAATTTCTTTTTATAAATAAGTAAACAAAATAAAAAAATATTATATATTTGAAAACTAATTTATAATGTTATTTCAGAGCCTATTAATATTAATCCATGCCAGCCATCCCCATGCGGCCCTAATAGTCAATGTAGAAATGTTAACGGACAGGCGGCTTGTTCCTGTGCTCCAAATAATATTGGTGCCCCTCCCACATGCCGTCCGGAATGTACGATCAGTGCGGAATGTCCGCTCGATCAGGCGTGTAGTAACCAACGTTGTATAAATCCATGCACAGGTGCATGCGGGCAAAACGCCGAGTGTAAGGTGGTGAATCATAATCCAATATGCACTTGCCCAAAAACATTCTCCGGAGATCCATTCTCTAGGTGTTTCAAACTTCGTAAGTATAGAAGTTCTGATGCTCCGATACATATAATAAATTAAAAAAATGTTACAATATTTTGTTTCTTTCTAGCTGAGAATTTGCCTGAACCAATTAATGTGTGTACGCCATCACCTTGTGGGCCCTACTCATTGTGTAAAGAAGTAAATGAAATACCTACTTGCACGTGTCTAGAAGGCTATAAAGGGCAACCACCATATTGTAAGCCGGAATGCAGTAGCAATGAAGAATGTTTGACGCAAATGTCATGCGTTAATATGAAATGTAAAAATCCATGTGAAGGAACATGCGGTGCCAATGCCGAATGTAAAGTCGTTAGTCATTCCCCTATTTGCTTCTGCTCTTACGGTTTTACTGGAGATCCATTCTTTGGCTGCGTTCAAGAACCTTTACACGCTGAACCCGTAACAAGTCCATGTTCACCATCACCATGTGGCGCCAACGCAGTTTGTAAGGAAAAGAATAATGCGGGCTCCTGCAGTTGTATTGAAGGTCATATAGGCAATCCATACGAAGGTTGCCGACCAGAATGCATTGTAAACACGGACTGTTCGTCTAACTTTGCATGCGTAAACAATAAATGTGTGGACCCTTGCCCCGGTAGTTGTGGAAATAATGCTGTATGCCAAGTTGTAAACCACGCACCGCTGTGTACCTGTATTAACGGCTATACAGGAGATCCGTTCAAGTACTGTACATATCAAGGTAAAACATATATTTTAATTTACATGCGCAATCGAGACTGTATTTTAAATGATCCCAATACCAAAGGCATTAATCGCACCGACCTCATATTGCTATTGTCGAAAATAAGTAATTTTCATTAGAAATCAAACTTACCTTATTATTCTAAAATAAACTAAATTACTTTAAAGCCCATGACTTATATTTTGTTTGTAAAGAAAATTGCCCCATGTATGTATGTACCAAAAATGTGTTGTTTTAGAATCTCCACCAGTATCTAACGCTATTGACGTATGCTACCCTTCACCATGTGGGCCAAACAGTCAATGCAAACCAGTCAAAGGACAGGCTGTATGTTCCTGTTTAGAAGATTACGTAGGAACGCCACCTAATTGTCGCCCAGAATGCGTTACAAGCTCTGAATGTGCTCACGATAAAGCTTGCTTAAATAATAAATGCGTAAATCCATGTCCGAAACCATGTGGCGTTAACACTGATTGCAAGGTCATTAATCACAGTCCAATATGTTATTGTAAGATCTCTTACACTGGAGATCCGTTTACCAGATGTACTCCAATAAGATGTAAGTAATAATTATATATTGTAATTTGTACTTTACACTGTGAACAATAAATTATCGTTCAGTTATACTATTTACCATTTTTTAAATCATTTTTTTTTAATTTCAGATGAACCAACTCCAGCTCCGAATATGCCATGTGTTCCATCCCCTTGTGGACCAAACGCAGAGTGTCGAAATATTGGAAACAATCCATCTTGTTCATGTCTACCTGATTTCTTGGGCAGTCCTCCTAACTGTAGACCAGAATGTACAATACATTCAGACTGTCCTAGTGACCGTGCTTGTATTAAATCTAAGTGTAGCGATCCATGTCTAGGTGCATGCGGTTTGTCAGCTTCGTGCAAAGTACTGAACCACATACCAATTTGTACATGCATTGATGGTTATATCGGTGATCCATTCACCAATTGTCAGCTGAAACCTCTTGAAGGTGAAAAAAAAATTATTTCTAAAAATGCACTAAATTACTTCCAATACGATTTATAATTTAAATTTAAACATTATATTTTATCTTCACAGTGGAACCAACTATTGTAGACACATGTACTAATGTCCATTGTGGTTCTAATGCGGAATGTGTGAATGGACAATGTCAATGCTTGCCTGAATTTCATGGAGATCCATACTTCAATTGTCGACCGGAATGCGTATTTAGTACTGATTGCGACAAAGATAAAACTTGTATCGAAAGAAAATGTGTAAATCCTTGTGTCGATGCTTGTGGCCAAAATGCAAATTGCCAAATTGTCAATCATATACCTATGTGCAGTTGCAACGATGGTTTTACTGGAAATGCTTTCGTAATATGTAACCCGATTAAAGGTAAGTTTTACAGCAAGAACATTATATCTTGGACGTTACAAATTAATATTAAATTAAGATTGACATATATATTATCTTTATAGCAGTTCAAGCTGAAAATCCTTGCAATACTGCAATATGCGGACCGAACAGCCAATGCAGGGAAATTAATCATCAAGCAGTATGTTCATGTCTGCCAACCTATTTGGGTGTTCCCCCAGCTTGCAGACCAGAATGTGTTGTTAGTGCAGAATGTCAACAAAACCAAGCTTGTTCGAATCAAAAATGTGTGAATCCTTGTATTGGAGCTTGCGGACTCAGGGCAGTTTGTGATGTTATCAATCACAATCCTATATGTTCTTGCCCATCAGGTTATTCTGGAGATCCGTTCCTACAATGTACATACATCACAAGTAAGTTTCTCACATTTTTAATGTCTTATTTATATTTTATTTGTCAGATATATCGTGATACTACTTTATAATATTTTTAGAAATAAATTTGTATGCATAGGTATTCTATTTTTAAACTTTTAATGTTGTTATTTTTAAGTTAGTGTTTCATATAAGAATAATTAACAAAGTTGTATGACATAGTATTTATAACAATAAATTGATTTAATCAATCTTTTTAAGGTGCCCAAGAAATAATCAATCCGTGTCAACCATCACCTTGCGGCCCTAACTCGATATGTAAAGAAATCAATGAGAGTCCATCATGTACATGTATGCCGGAGTTCAAAGGAGAACCACCTTATTGTAAACCAGAGTGCATTAGCAACAGCGAATGTTCTACGCATTTAGCATGTATTAACCAAAAATGTAAAGACCCATGCACACGGGCTTGTGGTGCTAACGCAGAATGCCGCGTTGTCAGCCACTCGGCAATGTGTGTCTGTCCACAAGGATATGAGGGTGACCCATTCACTCAATGTGTTCTCAGAACGGCTGTTGAAATTCTGACACCATGCCAGCCGTCACCATGTGGACCTAATGCCATCTGTAAAGAACAAAATAAAGTAGGCTCTTGCACTTGTAATGAAGGTTACTTTGGAAATCCATACGAAGGTTGTCGACCAGAATGCATAAGTGACTCAGATTGCCCCGGAAACAAAGCATGCATTGGTAACAAATGTCAAGATCCTTGTCCTGGTACATGCGGATTAAATGCCGAATGCAACACAATAAATCACGCACCTACCTGTGTTTGTAACGTTGGTCACACCGGCGATCCCTTCCGACGCTGCAATATCATATTCCGTACGTCTATTCTATCTACAATTACATTTGTCATTCTTTCCATAGTGTAGATAATTCAATTACAAATTGTATTTTCAGAGGAACCAACGCCTGTAAATGTGTGTGTACCAAGTCCTTGTGGACCGAATAGCCAATGCCGCGTAATAAACGAACAAGCTGTATGTAGCTGTTTACCCGACTTCATAGGTGAACCACCGGCATGCAAACCGGAATGTTTACTAAATTCTGAATGCCCTTCGGAGAAAGCCTGTATAAACCGAAAATGCGTAAATCCTTGCCCTGGCCCTTGCGGGCAGAAAGCGGAATGTCGCGTATTCCACCATAATCCAATTTGTAGTTGCGTTGGAGGTTTTACGGGTGATCCGTTTACGAGATGTTATCTCAAACCAGGTATTTTATTGTCATTTATCAAGATTATGTTATAACCGCGAGTTACCATCTAAATATAATTAAAATAAATTATTTTTTTCCAGTACCACAATTTGTATTTGATGAAACTAGAGACCCGTGCGTTCCATCACCTTGCGGAATGTATGCCACATGCCTAAACAAAGGAGGTCAAGCAACTTGTTCATGTTCACCCAGTTACTTTGGAAGCCCGCCTAATTGTAGGCCAGAATGTGTAACCAACCAAGACTGCATAAGCTCACTCGCATGTATCAACGAGAAATGTACTGATCCTTGTCCAGGCTCCTGTGGACTTAATGCTCAGTGCTCAGTTATCAAACATGTTGCCGTCTGCTCATGTCTGGAAGGCTATAGGGGTGATCCATTTACATTATGTAAAATTAAACCTGTTGAAGGTAAGCCATTTTAAGTAATATTTTATATATTTATGAACACTGTGATATTATATATTTAATTCGTACACGTAATAAAAAAATATATTAAGATAAATAAATTTCTTTACAGAAAATAACCCTGCTGACCGTTGCAACCCGTCACCGTGTGGTTCTAGTACTGAATGCAATAATGGCGAATGCTCCTGCCTACCAGAGTACCATGGTGATCCTTATATTGGTTGTCGCCCAGAATGTACCATCAGTTCGGACTGTGAAAAGAGTAAGATTTGCGTAAACAAGAAATGTATTAACCCATGCCCTGACACATGTGGTAGTAACGCAGTGTGCGAAGTTGTGAATCACATACCAATGTGCAGCTGTCCATCTGGCTACACAGGCAATTCATTCGTCTCCTGCAACGTTGCGCAAGGTACATACATTTATATTTTAAAATAGTTAATTAAAAATTAAATTCTAATATTAAAATCGCATTACTGTTAATGCTAAATTTACTCGAAAATGAATGTTGTTAATAATCCTAGTTTTTATTTTAGCACCTTTGCCTATAAACCCATGTAACCCATCACCATGTGGACCAAATAGTCAATGTCGTGAAGTCAATAATGTCGCTGTCTGCTCATGCCTAACTGGATATTCAGGAAATCCACCGACATGCAGGCCAGAATGTACAACAAGCTCTGAGTGCCCTTTAAATAAAGCTTGCAGTAACTACAAGTGCATTAATCCCTGCAACGGGGCATGTGGAGTAAATGCGCATTGTGAAGTTGTAAACCACAATCCAATTTGCTCATGTCCGAATGACTTTACGGGTGATCCATTCAGCAGGTGTATTCCAAAACGTAAGTTTTTTTTATAATTTTTAATTATAATTTTACACTATTTTTATTAATTCATTTCGAAATTTTTGTTCATTATAGCACTGGAATTACCACCTCAAATTAACCCCTGCGAGCCATCACCTTGCGGACCGAATTCTGTTTGTCAAACTATTAAGGATACGCCATCGTGTTCATGTTTACCTAAATTTGTGGGAGTACCACCAAATTGTAGACCAGAATGTGCAAGTAACAGCGAATGTCCGAACCATTTAGCATGTATTAGAAATAAGTGTGGAGACCCATGTCAAGGTGCATGTGGCTCAAATGCTCAATGCCGTGTTGTAAGCCATACACCAAATTGCCTTTGTCTACCTGGATATACTGGTGATCCATTTGTAAACTGTTTCCAAAGCCAAACACCCCAAGAAATATTATCACCTTGCACTCCGTCACCGTGCGGAAGCAATGCTATATGCAAAGAAAGAAATAATATTGGTTCTTGCGTATGCTCCCCTGGTTATTTCGGAAATCCATATGAAGGATGTAGACCAGAATGCAGTGTCAATACAGACTGTCCTTCAAACAAGGTGTGTCAGCAAAACAAGTGCCAAGACCCATGTCCGGGTACATGTGGTACAAATGCAGAGTGCCATACTATAAATCACTCGCCAATTTGTTCTTGCCTTCGAGGATATACTGGGAATCCATTCCAAAACTGTGTAATCATCCAAGGTAAGAATTTAAATAATAGTTTTACTTCAAGTCTTCAACTCTTCTTTACTAAAATGAAAATTTGTTTTAGATGTAGAACTGCCTACAAACCCATGTAGTCCATCTCCGTGTGGCGCTAACAGTGAATGCAAAGTGGTAAATGACCAAGCTCTGTGCAAATGTTTACCAGATTACCAAGGCACTCCACCCAACTGCAGACCTGAATGTGTCGTCAGTGCTGAATGTCCAAACAATAAAGCGTGTGTAATGCAAAAATGTATTGACCCATGTTCTGGACAATGTGGCCAAAACACGAAATGTCAAGTTATAAACCACAGTCCAATATGCACCTGTATAGAAAAATACACAGGTGACCCATTCAGCCGATGCTATCCGATTATTGTTACAGCTCCATCTGAAATCGAATATCCGAAACACCCATGTATTCCTTCGCCTTGTGGTCCTTACAGTGAATGCAAGGAAATTGGCAGCGTTCCTTCTTGCGCTTGTTTACCTAACTTTATAGGGTCCCCTCCTGGTTGTCGACCTGAATGTTTAATTAGTGCAGACTGCCCAAGTAACATGGCGTGTATCAATCAAAAATGCAAAGACCCATGCCCCGGTTCATGTGGACGCAACGCCCAATGTATAGTTAAAAATCATATGCCAATTTGCACGTGTATTGAAAATTACGTTGGAGACGCCTTCACTGAGTGCAAGCTTAAAGGTAAATTTTCTATATGGATTTCAACAATTTTCTACATTATAACTAAATGACAAGCTTTAAATAGTCAAACTTTTAAAATTTACTTTTTGTGTTATTAAATTTGTTATTAATTTCATTTTAGAAATTGAGCATGATGAAGTTGATTTGTGTAATCCATCACCATGCGGTGCCAATGCAATTTGCAACAACGGCGAGTGCTCCTGTTTACCGGAATATCAAGGAGATCCTTACTTCGAATGTCGTCCAGAGTGTGTCCTCAGTTCAGATTGTACGCAAGATAAGACGTGTTACAAGAATAAATGCGTTAATCCGTGTAATAGTGGCGTATGTGCAACTAACGCAATTTGTGAAGTCATTAATCACGTTCCCATGTGTAAATGCCCAGAACGCATGGCAGGAAATGCTTTCG
The DNA here is from genome assembly GCA_025505425.1 of Graphium colonna. Lineage (NCBI taxonomy): Eukaryota > Metazoa > Arthropoda > Insecta > Lepidoptera > Papilionidae > Graphium > Graphium colonna. The sequence goes on along the minus strand of JAOCPS010736168.1, from coordinate 1,021 downwards.
TGCAATGTACTCCCATTGAAGGTATTTTTTTATTTAGTATTTTGATAATTTAATTTAGGTAAATTATTTCTCATCATATTAATTATTATTTTGTTTAATCTTAGTGGAAAAGACGAGACCTTGTGAACCAAATCCATGCGGACCAAACAGTCAATGCCGAGAAATTAATGGCCAGGCAGTTTGTTCATGCCTAGAAAGTTTTATTGGCAGCCCACCTTCGTGCAGACCAGAATGTATACTTAGCACAGATTGTTCACCAGATGAAGCTTGTAGCAACAGAAGGTGCATTAAACCTTGCCAAGGAGCATGTGGAGTAAATGCAGACTGCCAAGTTATTAACCATAACCCCATTTGCTCTTGCCAACAATCGTTCACTGGGAATCCATTTGTGAGATGTACCATTCAAGAATTCAAACCAGAAATTGTTAACCCCTGCATTCCATCGCCTTGCGGACCTAATTCAGTGTGTAAAGAAACATTAGGTTCACCATCATGTTCATGTCTCACTGGATTCGTTGGAGCTCCACCTTACTGTAAACCAGAATGTATAAGCAATTCCGAATGCCCTACGCACCAAGCTTGCATAAATGAAAAATGTGTCGATCCCTGTTTAGGAACATGTGGAACAAATACCAACTGCCACGTTATCAGTCATTCACCATCGTGTGCATGCTTAATTGAATTTACGGGAGATCCATTCATTGAATGTTACAAGATCGAATTTATACAAGACAATTTGAATCCTTGTCAACCATCGCCTTGTGGGGCCAATGCTATTTGTAAAGAATTCAATGGCGCAGGGTCTTGTACGTGCCAACCCGAGTTTCATGGTAACCCTTACGAGGGCTGCCGTCCTGAATGCGTTATTAATACCGACTGCCCTTCAAATAGAGCATGTCTTCAAAATAAGTGTCAAGATCCATGTCCGGGAGCGTGTGGTACAAACGCTATCTGTCAAGTAGTTAACCATGCGCCATCATGCTCGTGCTTGCAAAGTTATACAGGCGACCCATTCAGGCAT
>JAOCPS010735947.1:0-10446 GCA_025505425.1 Graphium colonna | reverse complement strand
ATTAAACATTTCAAAAAATAACCAAATGTGTTTATTTTTTGATACTATCATAACTAAACTGATATATCCTCCCTTTTGTCTGCGTACTTTTCTCTTAAATTAAGGTTTACTTTTTTCTCAAAGTTTATTTATTACTTAGCTGTGATGGAATCTATATTATTTCTCAATCCAGCAAAATGATACCGATTGTAAGAAATATTAACTCAATAACTATAGTTATCTACCAAAATATTTCCATTAATAAGTTTTATTACTGAGCAATATATTGTATATAAGTTATTTTATATGAAAGATAACCATGTCTGTCAATAACATATATTATTATACGTTTATGGAAAACTAATGTATTGGTCATTAGATTGAAATTAAAATTATAATGCATGGCTTTAACTCTACAAAGTTGAGATTATAAACAATAAGGATTATATTAGACATTTTTATTTAGAGTGCAGTGTTTCGAGTGCTGGAGCACCATACATTGGGTGCTCTTCTCTCTCATACTCTTGGGGGCGCTTCTTATCATTACAGTTTGCTATGTCTGCATCTTCTGTAAGATACGATGATGCAGTACTGGCATTAACGGTAAGATTATCATTATTCCTTTCTTCTTTTATTGTTAGCTTCAGAGTAAAATATTTCATTGCGTATGTTTGTATTTAGAAGGCTGCATTCATAAGGGCACTGGATGTGTAAAGGAAGTCAATGGTGGCAAGAGCAGGGCATGTAACAGTAGAGTCACCTCGTGCTTCCACCTACGTCGTTCTGACCATCGTCTTCTTAAACGTGCGCGTCGTCGTACACATCGAATGTCCGTCGTCATAGTAACCGTCATCGCCCTCTGCTGGCTTCCATTCGCTGTCATGGCCATGTGATATGATGGTTGCTAAATTGTTATTATTGTTCTATATTACTGATTGTGCTAAACAAGCCATATTTGTTGCGAGTTCTCATAATTTTGAATAAATTACTGGTTTAAAGCTAACACACCATGGGGCAAAAATTATAAATCATGCATTTAAATATCGTTACGTCAGCAAACTGAACTTACTATACTACTATATACCTACCATTTTTATAGTTGCCACAAAAATTTACAAAAATAAATTCAATACTAATCTTGCATATCTTTTTATGAATAGCATACTGGCACTTTTTGCAATACTTGACTTGTCCAAGTGAAATAATATAAATTGTATGAAAAACTCAATAATTATTAAAGACTAATTCAATAATTATAAAAAGATTCTATATAGAGTAATGATTTTTATGTAAGGTACATGATCGACCGACAATCCGCATCCAGTGTATCGCCCCAAGTCCAAGATCTATTATTCGCGATGGCGGTATCCAACTCCTGCATGAACCCTTTGGTCTACGGCTCCTACGCGCTGCGCTCAAACGACACTTTCCAGAAATTTCTAAAGAAAGCCTGATGCTGGTCTAACAAATCCACGAATACAACAGGTACTTAGAATGTCTTGTGCTGTACATTACTGATGGTACATTAAGTGCCAATACTCTTGATGGGTTTGTTTAGGGTAATACCAAGCTCGATTTTAGAGTAATATTTTTTGATATCGTCGAGTTTAGGATGTAAAAACTATGCTGTCTACTTTAATGAACTTTTTATACCAACTCGTAATGCAATTACAAAAAAAATAATTTTATTTTGTAGCAAATACTGGTAGAACGTCGCATAGGAAACTATGTAAAATGGACAACCCTGCAATAATTTACAAGGTAAATCACGTCTATTTTATATCTTTTGTAACCATTTTATTTTAAGTGATAACTTTTTAAAAGAGGGTAAAACGCTCCGTTACGCAACGCGTTACGGCGCCAGCCTGCCTGGCTTCCCTTTCTCCCACGCATACGGTAGCGGTAAGTGGGCTCCTCCTATCCTCTATCCCACAACGCTACACGTATTTTGGATATACGCTTTCTCCTATCAATATATAATAATTTATTAATAAATAACCTTTCCTCATATCAGTGAAGACAAGCAGATGGTTCTACTGTCTGTATATAAAAAAATAAGACCAATCCCGTCGCCCATAGACACACATGAATACCGAGGCTCGTGACTCTGCATGGTCGATCTGGGAAATTAGATAAAAGAGGTTAATGGGATAGATTAAGTTAGGGTTTATGTATTTGGGGGAAAAGTAGTGGTAAAATAAACGAGTAGTAATAGCCATCCGGCAACCCCAAAATTCCTTCATATTTAATTTTACGCCGACTTTGTATAAGATATAATAATTTCCCGAGCGATTGCGGCCGTATAAGTGCAGCGAAAGCTGTGGAAACATGTTACGTTCACAAGCATTTCTTCTTCTTAACAGAAGAACAACACCCGCACTCGTCTAGGCGTGCGATTTGCAGAAACTTCATTGACCTCACCACAGCAGATTCCAGAGCAGAGAGCACGGCGAGGCCCCGCCTGACACCCATCGCCACGGCTCCTCTGCGCAGCTCACGAACGATAACACGTCCTACACGTGTGTCGAAATGGCACGTCGGCCAATATATAATATAGCCCAACCTAATAACTCCATTCCGGTAATACTATTAGAGTGGCGGCCCGAGCCGAGACCACCCCGCGAGCCCTCGAGGTTAGCCTAAAACGAGGTTGAGGCCCGGCGCCCCGAGCGCCACCAGCAACCTCACGTCCGTCGGCGCTGCAGAGGCCCCTCTGGCCAGCAGTGATGATGCCCGCGTCAAAAAAAAAAACAACCTAACAAGAAGTGAGTGGACTACGGCAATTTTGTTAAAGTGAATTTTTAAATCACGACTATGATTAGTAAGAACATATTTTTAAATATATAGCTTACATATTGCTCTTGCCATATATTGTTTTAAGGTTTGGCATTTATATTTACAATATAATTAAATAACTTAGAATCATGCGAATAGTCATCGTCATTCACATCAATTTCTCAAAGCAGTTGTTGTATAATTAATTATATGATGATAATTGTGAAATAAAATGAAATTTGACATATTTACAAGACTGATTTTGCTGGAAAATCAAAGGTCTATATTAACGACAAAAAAATTACGTTATATTTCGAAATTACACTGTTTACACAACTGAAATAATAAAATTTTGTAAAAACGTTTAAGATGTACGGAAAAATATAATTTTGTTATTTACTGATGTATTGATTTATATTTTTTGTCTATTGTGATTTCAGAGAAACGCGTTTAAAAGTGTTGTAACTGATATAAGTTAATGTTTGTACAGGTGCTATGTGAATCGATGTTATAAGCTGTATGTATTTTTTAAATATTGAAGGCTAATTTTGATATTGATGAATTAATATTTTTTATATGACTTCTCTTATAAAGTGTCACAGGAAACACTTCAGATGTTTCTGTTTTTTTTTTTAATTTTTGTTTGCACGTGTCTCTGTTATTTGTTAACCGATTATAAATAGTACATTTTTATCTGAAAGGAAATACCTTCGAAATGGTACCAAAAATTGTCAGACCTAAAGGTTGTGACATTTTTGGGTGGACAATAAATTGAAAAGGAAATTATACTTTCTTTATTAAAAATAAAATAATTTTATGCACGGGGCCTATTATCGAATTTAAAACAATTAATATTTTTTAAATTTATATATAACTAAGAAAAAAATATTTTAATCGAAACTTATATCATTTAGGTCTTGGGTTGGCTTTTGGAATATTAATATAAGTAATCAATATCTTATTTGAATAAATGTGTAGCCTAAACGCTTTTTCTTTTTACCCATGAAAACGAATAACAAGAAATCTGACGGCTTCATTATGAACACAGAAAACATAATCAAAACGTTTTTTTCAGTATTCCAGGAGTAAGATTTTTCCTTGTCCTATTTTCTTTTAATCTATGAAAAAGAGAGGAAACAATATATAAAACATTAACTGGTCCCAATATTATAAGTACGACATCTGTCACCCATAACAAATAATTTTATTTGGAAATGTTTGCTAGATGTATCGTTGCACCTTATCTAGAACTTGCTGTTGCCTGCGGTTTCACTCGCGACCATATTTCTCGTTTTTGCAACATTTATATTATTTCTGCACCTATTTGTCGTAGGTCGATGTTTAAGGCTATATCCTTCAGCCTTCCTCGATTAATGGGATTTCCAACAGTAAAATATTTATTCCTGATGTTAACGTGTTGAAACAAATTAACTTTTCAACTTTATAATATCAGTGTATAAAAGTATATCAACGCTTGAAAGGCAAAAATTATCAAGCGACACATTGGGCGATATTAAGTAATTTATTCCATTGAAATCAGCAAAAAAATCCTGCGTCGATTTATCTTATTCTCATACGACTAGGATGACTTTTGTTGTCGCTTGGTTATAGAAAAAAAAACACTTCTTCGCAGTTTTTGGCGACTAAGTGACTAGAATTTCACTGATTTATGAATAACTTTCACTTAGTAGGCTATTCGATTTTAACTGTTTACTATTAGTATTTTTTTTTGTTGATACAAATTTAATGCGTTTTCACTTTAAGTATTTTTTGACTTACAATATCTACGATATGAACATTACTTAAGAAATTTTGCCCTATTATATTTTTATTTTTTCTGTCACTTAAAACTTTTAAACTTACTTTAATTATGCAGTCATTTTTATTTAGTATTTTTTCCTAAATGCACTGTATTCCAAAATGCAATAGAGTAATATTTTTCCTGCCTAAAGATAATACAATTTTGTTGTTTGGAAATATTTTACCAGTTTTTTTTCTGTTTTCGTGACTTAGTTAACTACTTCTAATATAGAATTTGTATTAAAACGAGCTTATCCCTGTTGTATTCATTTTGTTAAGTCGCTTATACGCGCCATAAAAAGTTCTTTAGTGGCTGTTGGTAACAAAAATATATATTTATGTTCATCGAACGGTCGCATAGAGCACCCGCGTACTCCCGCGCACTACACAAAGTCATCGCATATTGACGTGTAACCTTACATAAGTACTCGGTAAGTTTTAGTATATCAGAAAAATAATATTGAGATTAAATTGACTATATCAGATAAGTTCACTGAAAAACAACTTGTTACAAATACTGAAGGAAGTAAGTGCTAATGCCACAAATTTGATGATTCAATGCTCTCAACCTATCTGATCAAAAACTACAAATTCTCGGAAAGGGTGTAAACGTAAGTACAAAACTGATATAATAAACTTTGATTACCTATCAGATGATGATTACTCAATCTTTATTAATTGTGAGGAAACTGCAACTTCAGATGAATGGCTAGATTCTACTTCGCCTTGTAATGATGATGTCGAGTAAAAGAGTAAAAGATCTTAGAAGTCGAAAAAATAAAATCTAGAAAGCAAAATACAAAGGATGATGTCCATTTTTATATGGCATACCGTACCGTACCAAGCTGCATCAAGTTCAAAAAAAAAATTGACACTTATTATATTATTTCCTGCAGAAGTTCTTTTCGTAAAGAAAACCTAGTATTTAGAGATATTTGGTAAAATTTAAATATCGAATCATAGAAAAAAAGTTACTATTGAATTCTATACTTCAATGGCCGATTGTATACACGTTATGTACGTAAAGTAAATTTCATACTTTTACACTTTAAATGAAATTCCCTGTTCAAAAATCAAATCCACGGAACGTAATGTCTTAAGAAATTATGGAAATAATTGCTAAATCTTTTTGATCCTGATGCTTTGGATGACATTAATAAAGAAACATTTGGTTAAAAGACCTGAGAAAGACTAAGAAGGGAACGGTCATAAAAAAAAATAAACAAGAGTATGTGATGGCAAAATTGTAGAAGCTAAATCTATTCAATCACCTAATGGACCCTACCTACCCTAAAATCTATTCACCGATGCAACAATGCAAAAAATTGGAAATATTATGGAAATAGTAGATATAACACAGGATGGGCAGATAAAACGCAAGAGAATTGTTTGAGTGAAACGCTCGGTAAGGTTTACATATCGTATTAATATTTTAATAAAAGGAGAGGGTGGGTGATCGTTGTGTTTACAATTTTTTACCTACGATAAATATTTCCGACGAAAACAATGTATCATATCGTCAAGAATTCTAATTGGGGCTGCGGTAAACATGATTTACACGGCAAACACATACCGCCTAATTCAATCAAACCATCAACGAAATCAGTGAATAATTTCATCCAAGTTTACCTGCTGTGCCATTGTATTGTTGTCGACATGATTATACTAGAGTCTACCCTGCACATGAAAACAGAGTTATCACTAATCTTTACAAAATTTACGCCAACAATCACCGGACAAGGCGTGTTAGAGCAGGGCTAGTAAACGTAACGTCCACGACCGAGCTGCCCTGCAGCCTCACGCACGTGTCCACCGAACCATGATTAAGAACTGACAGTCCGACTCCCAGGATCCATTCTTCAAACACCCCATCGTGTGCGTCCTTTACTCAAGACGCCCACGCCGATGATTTAGCGTTTAGGTCCCCATTGTCAATCACAGGGTAAGGGCTAAGCTGCCAACTCAGCGAATTCTGTTTTCAATTTTAAATTTGTGTTGTTCAATTTTAGTTATTTCAATTTTAACTAACGAGTATCATGAAAAGAAAAAAAGGTCAAAGCTCTGAAAGAGCATTTCTAACGTACTAACATTTAACCACTTATTCAAATAATGGCACAAACGAATCCAACATAATGTCTAAAGAAGTTTCTAAAAAAAACTTTCTCAGTGATAATTTAATGCAGTATCTGATAAATTTGGCTCTGTACAAGTTTATTTTTACAGAAAATTAGAAAAACTAACATCAAACGCCTTAAAAAGTGTGCTTTTGGACCATATCTTCTTCGTTATTTTGATTTTAAAAACAACTGACCCGAAATTTTGTGGGTTCATTCGGGAAGTTCATAAGTAGCGGAGATAAAGGTGAACATTCCTGCATTTTGTTATTTTCATTAACAAAACATTTTACGTAACCGATTTTTCTAAAAATTTTAGAGGAAGGATATAAAATCATTTATGAACCGCTTTTATAAAAATAATTTTATAAAATCGGTTCATTAATCCCATAATTTTTTTTTAAATTTCATGGGATCGTTTCGGAAGAATACGTATAAGACAAATAAAAATATTTTTTTAATTGGTTCATAAATGATTTTATATCCTTCCTCTAAAATTTTTAGAAAAATCGGTTACGTAAAATGTTTTGAGACCACATTCACAATCAAGCTTGTACACTCCTGGATCTTGTGGAGGGATGTTGCACTTGACAGGTGGTAAAAATTAACTTATTTTCTTCAGTGGCTTATAAAATTTTTAATATACGCTCGCTTCAATGTAAAGCCAATCTTGTCTGTGATTCCTCCTATTATAAAGGCACAATTTGCCATCGTTTTAATAGATATTTCTACAAAATTTTTAAAAATACTTACCGCAGCAAACAAATAATAGAGCACTAGTGACAAATAAACAATCATATTTAATACGAAATATTTCCACAAATAAGACTTATCGTACGATGCATGAGTTTTTATTTGTTCCAAATCGGTTAAAAATCGACATAGTTTTTTATTAAGCTGAAATAAAAAGGGCGTTTAAAAATATATAAATAATAATTGTATTTTTCAAATATCTATACGTAATACTTACTCGTTCAACCATTTTTCCAAAGCTTACATAAAGTAAACTGATTAATGCTAGTACGATATAAAAGTACCAAAATTTCTCTGTTCCGAATAATATGTATAACATCCAGTGTTTAAATACCATTATAGTGATTGTAATAGTACTAAATAATAAAAACTGAAAGGTAATCAACATAATGATTGTTATTTATGGATTTTATTATATGGATATTAGCCAGTACTTTTTAAATGTTAAACATTTGTAATTTTGCTTCTTTTTGAAAATAAAGGAATGTTTCCTTTATGCGATATTTGCTATTTCCAAATATTTGGAGAAGTATTTTCCCTTCAGATGATGATTCTCTTAAACATTATTTCTTATTTTATTTATAATAAAATCGCCATAAAACTTTTATCGCTTATTTTTTCTTCTTAATTTTATATGTGGCTATAGAGTGTCTAACAGCTGAATTTAAACAAAATTTATTTAATAATTTCAGTAATGAAATATAATCGAGTTTTAAGGTTTACCCAATATAAATGATATATATAATATTAGTATTATTTTTAAAATTATAAAGCATTGATCATATTTCAATTATATATCTTTTTCTTCATAGCCTCATTCTCTAATTACTAGAGAACGGCTTGTAATAAAACGAAATATTATCTGTATATTGGTTTTTATACATAGTGACAGCAGCATCCGTCCTCCGCAAGCCAAAGGATGAGATGCTATGAATTTGATGTCAGAATATATTCTGATTCATCAAATTCATTCTTCATATGAAGGCACTGACATCCTTTTGACAACTGTCAAAGTTGTTCGTGACAACTGAGAACGAAAAGGTCGTTCTCAGTTGTCACGAACAACTTTGAATCCCCTTCGGTGGCATGGAGATATCTTAATTTACAGACAAGACAGGATTCGTACTGCCCTAGCCAAACTAAAAAATAATGCTACAACTAAAACAATAACACTCCTTGCTCCCCGCAGAATTCGGTCTCACAACTTCCGTTTCCTCAAGGTAAATAGACAACGAAGAGAAATATACAAATGAGTATTTTCTATATGTACGTTTTATTTAATAAAACTAAACTTACGTAAAAAGTGTAGAGAGCTGCACAATACAATACGATTATAGTATTTCGAATAGCTGATGAGTACTCTAGATCGACATGTTTCACCTGCTTGTTCGGAATGTCGTACTGAGTTCTGTGACAAATCATTAATTGTAAAATTTTTGACATGTTTACGTAAATTGTAAAATTGACAAATTCACTCAAGAAGATAGGCTTCCGGCTACATAAAAAGATTTGTTCTAAGAAAGTTGCGAGGCCAACATGAGTTGTGAAAAACAAACAGACAATTCAATTCTGACAACAATTACTATAGATGGACATTTAAGACAGACATATACCTAAATTATTTTCCATGCGAATAAATTCACAGGCAACAACTAGAATTATAGTAATACCTACAAATACATGATATTTTATAAGAAAACTTGATATAATCATCGGACACAATGCAACTGCGTTTAGTTTTTAAGTAGGAGATACAAATAATAAAACAAATATTATTTTTACAGAAAACTTCAATCGCCTTAAACGTTAACTATCATGATACACTCTAGATAAGTTATTTTGATCTTAAAAGAAACTACTGAACTGGTTTTTTGTAAAAATGATATGGCTGACTTGAAAATATACTCATTACGAGAATAATTAATTCATAAGAGAATATAAAAATCGGCCCACTGTTTGTGGAAAATCCGTAAACATGCATAAGAAAAATACATACAATAGAATTTAATGAATTCAGTTAAAATTGTGGCAAATGGGAATTATTGTTCATTGAAATACATTTAAAATACGTTGTTTATCGATTTTTTTAAATTAAATTTAACTGGACAAAACTGATGTTTCTATTTTTATAAAAGAGTACTGAAAGAAATAAAGGTACAATGAGCTGCCTATGACATAAAAGGAAATGGGCAAAAAAGGTATTTAGAATTTATCAAAGTTCTTTACCACTTTGTCTCTCCGTTGACCTTATATACTTAACTAAACAAGATTTATTTCCCTAAAAATTTCTAACAGCAAAATTGTATTGAGGGGTATTCTTTACGAATCATTTTACCGGCACCCATCAATATTTATTGGTTGCCACTGCAAGACTTGGATAAATACTAAAACATAACATATTACGCATAAAAGAAATTAAATTAAGAAATTTTTCATTCATTGTTAACTAACCTTACAGCGTATTCAGTATGATCTTTATTAATTTCCCAAAGCCAATTTAAGTAATTTTTTCTTCGACTCCACAGAACAACAAAAACAACACCTATAAAATAATATTTTAATAATTAATTTTATTCCGCATAAATTTGCTTTGTGGCATGAGCCAAATTGATATCGAAAACCCTTTTCAATTAATAATTATCACAAAACCAATTAAAAAAGATTATCACAAAATTAATCAATAGATGCTAAGTCAAATGATACCAATCTTTCAGTCAGTCTTAAAGTAAAGAAAGTATATTTAGGTCGTATTTGTTTTAAAACATAAAAGATACCTAGTGCGGGAATATAAATCTCCCAATTTCTCCCAAATTTCATGTGCCAAATTTAACAAATTTAAATTGTACAACACATATTAGCTGGCGCCACTGTCACATGTCGGCGGGCTCCGCCCGATAACTTAACTGGGTTAGCGCTAATCCTTTTCGCTCGAGCGCATGTCTCTTGCGCCGTTTCCGCAATTTCGCGCGTTAGAGTTATATGTATCATATATACACAAATGCCGAGTATTATGACATGGTGCGTG
>JAOCPS010735836.1:0-10447 GCA_025505425.1 Graphium colonna | reverse complement strand
AATAAACCGCGATAAAATCCGTAAAGTTGTATTATTTAAAAATGTCTAATATTCGCGTAAGTCTCAAAAACAAAACAGTTCACTCTATTGGGTTGCGGAAGTCAGATGCCAGAAGCCAGTCGCTCGATGTAAAACTGACATTCAGGTAATATTTTGCTTGCATTAGGATCAGATCAAAGTAACTTCGGAATAAGGCTAGATATTTCGCAGCAACTATGAGAAAACTTCGAGGAAAAAGAAACACCATTTCAACAGTCATAATATTTATTACAGGTTGCGTGTTCACAAAGCTTAACATCTATACACATCGATTAACAGTGCTCCGAAAAACAATGACATTTATAGCTGTCAAAGTGACAGATGTCACTTTTGACATCTCCCTCTCGAGTGGCGGGAAAATAACAAAATGACATCACAGTGCGTACAATAGTACTATTGTTTCAATATTAAAGCAAATAAAGGCACTTTTTATAATATTTATTTTTTGCTTTTATTGTCGTTTTAAATTTTAACATTAGAACATTATAAGCAAGAAGTGCAATAGCTTAATAATAATAAACGCTCGAATGCACTTTTCTTATAAATTCCAAAGAATACTATAAAGCAATATAGATTTGTATAAGATATTAAAAATACAAGTGTAGAGTAAAATTTTAATTAATAGAAAACATATCGAAAATGATCAAAATATCTACGTATAAAAGTTAATTTAAACAATTGTACTTTTAACCCGTCAACGCCTAGTAACAAGCGATGTCGCGGTTTCCGACTCGGGCTCTTGCAAACTGGGTGTCTATTAGTAATTTGAGAATGACACGAAATTGGCTAAAAAGTTGGGAAGGACCGTTGTTTTAACGACATCACTCGATTTAGCTGGGCGTTGACGGATTAAGTTCCAAGTTTGCATTTAAGTACATGCACAATAAGCATCGTCAAACATTTTTAACACATTGACGGACTCTTACGTCTATAGCCGTCAATGTGAAGTTCACTAAGTGGCGTGACGGCAATAGCCGTCCTAAACGACACGGTCGATTTTAGATACTACGGCCAAAGCAGCACGTATGTGCATTTACCGGCGTACAATTACAAGCTTAGTGCCATGTTTTCATCGATCAAAATTAATTTTATTTAAGCAGAAAGAGTAAAACTATACTCCTAATATTCTAATTTCTGAACTTCACTTGTTCCCACCGTCCGTCAATGCGTTAAATGAAATAATTTTATTTAGATATATTATTAGAGTCAACACTGGATTATATTTATATTAATTTGCACTACGACAACGTGTTAATATACTAACAATAAAGCTCTTACAAATGAATAAATTCTTAATTTACGTATCGTCAAATTGTTTCACACTTGTACACAGGAAGCAAGTTTGCGCCAACAGCAATTTCGACTAAGAAACTCAATAAATTCTAAATGCGGTAAATATATCTTGTAAAATATTCAACTTACACTTACGTCAAGTTTCACGACTTAGTCTAAAATACAATAAATGCGTAAAAGTTGATGAATGAATTACAATAAAAAAAATAAAATCTCACCTAGAAGTGGTCATCCCTAAATAATTTCGATATATTACATACATATGTATTAAAATTGTAATGAAAATATTTTTGAACAATTTCATGGACGTCTTTTTCCACAACCGAAGCACAGATTATAAAAAAATGGTACAAAAAAAAATTATCATATTTCCAGAAATTATTTTTCATACGTTTACTTGATCCCTTGCCACTCGAATATATATTTTTATTGTATTTTTATCCATGCAACATTCATGGTACGTCTTCCATTTTTTTTAGTGTTAATACTATAATTTAAAAAGTATAAATTCCAAAAACGCCAAAATTTTTATCAAGTATAAGGCCACTATGTATCTTATATAGACTTTTGTTTTATTTTAGGCATTTGACGAAAAAAACTAATACAATTTATGAATTTTCAATATTGTGTCACGGAATAATTACAATAACAAGAATAACATTTAATAAGAAAAAAAAAATAACCAGATAGCTAGAGTATACAAAAAACAAGTTATATATTTTCATCTCAACTAATAGCTTAGAAAATTATATGACGTTAGTGAAAAGTGGATTTTAATTAAACTAATAACAATTATATATTCATAAAATGATTGGTGAGTCACCTACGATATTAAAAGAAAGCACTCGATACTCGACTGCCATCATATTTATTTTAAAAAAATAGAAGCATATCTTTATCCGAAATTTTCCAATAAATAAATGAAAAGTAGCGGTACAGCGCGGTGCCTACACAGCTGAGCGCGCCGCAGGTCATCGGCCTTCCCGCCACACCGGCCACGATGTTTCCACTTGAGTGAACATGAATTACGTAATAATTTTTTCGTCTTTAGATTATGATTACTTAGTTGTTAATCAATATTTTCATTCTTCATATATTATCACCAAAAATAACGTCTTATAGTATCGTACGTGACTCGCCAATTAAGTTTTATATTTAATCTGACCAAGTAACGCTTGTAAAAACTAAATCTTATAAAAAAAATCAATTGACTTGTTAGTGTTACATCAAACGTAATAAATTTGATTAAAACAATATAAAAAAGTGCGTAAAATACGTATTTTCAACAAATCCTTTTTCATGTTTTGTACCAATACGACTAAAGTTTTAGAAATGTCACGTAGTTGTCAAATTTTTATATTGAAATACAAAAAAACTCTAGGTACACAATTCCCCTTAGCGGTATCAAAAAGTCTTATGCATCAAGATCAAATTATATAGTAATGATTTCCATAATTTCTTACGGCATTACGCTTCATGGATAGTACATACATTTTTAAAAATATAATTTAAAGTATAAAACCTACATGACGTTTACACAATCTGTCGTGTATGACAGATTGTGTAAACGTCGAAACACAATCTGTCATAGATGACAGATCTGTATACAACAATCTGTCATCTATGACAGATTGTGTTGTCTCTAAATGCAGAATGCCATAGAAACTATTTTTGATGAATCGATTTTATCAAATATCTCCGGGTTTATATAAGTCTAGTCTCCAAAAAAAAAATGTTTGAACTTGATGTAACTTGGTACGGTATGCCGTATAACCATGTCATGTAACATAATTGTTTGTATTGTAAATTCAATCTTACGCACAGGAAATTAAGTTATTTTTACAAAGAAATATGCTAGGCTGGAAAGATTGAAGTTTTACTAGACAAAACGCTTGAAGAATTCGACATGGTGCCGCGAACGTTTTCAAGACAAGATTGCGTATCTAGGATTTTTTGTATATCTTAAACTTATGGCACTGTTCATCAATTAAGCAATATATTTAATAATGATTGAATTATCGAAAATTTCAACAAATCAATATAACGTGTGAGTAATATTTGTGCTTGAGTATTTATTATATATACATTAAAAACATTTTTGAACTGTAAGGTGTATTTTGTAAATTCTTAACACAGTGGTTTTCTATCTAAACATTTAAATGCTGTCGCAAAAAATGTTAAAAAAATTGCAGTGATTATAACTATGGTAGTGCAAAATTACTTATAACATTTTTACTTTTCATATATATTTGATAGCATAAAATTGACACTATATATAAGAAGTTTAAGTGAAATGATTGAAACCGCTTTCGAGCACACTCCGAAATATACTGCACGCAACAGTAGTGCTACAAAATCATTGAAAACTGTCATTATTCAAAAATATTAGAAAACTGTCATAAATATTATTATTTAAAAATCTTTTTTTAATAATATAATTGATAAGAATAGTAATAAAATTCCTGTGAATAGATTGCCAACGTTGAGCAATGCTACAGCTGCTTAATTTAAAAGCTACGTGAAGCGCAATTCTATGCAGCGTATTTCGGAATCCGCTTTTTTTAAGTAGTTTTTTTTTAGTTTCAACGCTTCATATATATAATCTATGGCACGGAACATCAAACGTTGACATAATCTACATACATATATATAGGTAATAGCCCTTAGGATAATTGACTCGAAGCAACCGTAAATTAACAATGTTTTAAAACTACAGCTGTGCATTGGGTGTAATCTGAAAAAAAAAATACTAATTTTATTTTCCTAATTTTATTATTATATCAACCTTTTGCGCTCGGATTAAATTTGGATTGGAGTTTCGTACTGCGCGAAATTAATTTCCGTCGATAGAGCAGGGATATATTACATACAGGGAGCGCTGTGTGACATTTGTTTAGATAGATTTCGTTATCTCCACTAGATGGAGCACTGTATTAGTTCGTGAATGGGTTCCTTAGGGATTGAGGTTCTTATAGGAAAAGTGAAATGAATGCATACAATTCACGATTCGTATAGTTCCTTGCCGTGGCGGCTGAGAGCAGACATACGAGCGGAACGGTGAAAAGGCTTTGGTGGCTCAAGTGGACATACGAGTGCAAAGGGTTAATTGCACGCTCGTCCGGGGACGTATATATTATAAGTCTGCGCAAAATAAAGTATGCATGACTTTTGGGGATGCCGGATGGCCATGTCTACCCTTTTCCCCTCCAAATCCTTAATCCCATCCTATCCAATAAACCTATTGTATCCAATTTCCCAGGTTGACAGCTCACTCGCAACTCTCCGGATGTTGCGTGTGTCCATTGGCGATGGGATCACTTACCATCAGGTGAACCGTCAGCTCGTTTGTCTTCATTACCATAAAAAAAATTAAACCAAACCTGAATCTGCGTCATCAAAATTAATCAAATATTATACTTAAGACTATTTAGTAAAAAAAAGACAATTTTTTTTCTCCTTAAATATCCTGTGTAACCTGCGACCGTGGTAGTGGTAGTGGAGTAGGCGTGTGGATTGCAAACCGGTCGTGGGTTCAAATCTCAGGAGAGGACAATTGAACTGTGCTGCAGTTATGACAATCCTTTAATCGCCTCCGTAGCCGAGTGGTATGGGCGCTTGCTTTACAAACAAATTTGTGTTGTTTCTTTGTTGGGTTAGGGCAATGTGGGCTGATCACCCGGTTGTATGAAAAGATCGATGATCCATACGTCGGATGGGCATATAAAAAGTCGGTCCCGGTTGTCAAAAACATCTTTGGCAGTCGTTATAGGATGTCAGTGCCTTCAAACATCCTGACATCTAATCCATTCTTTGAATTCAGCCTATCCCCTTGAGTTGCGAAGGTCAGATGCCAGTCGCTCTGCGTAAAAACTGAAATTCTGGTAATATTTGGATGGATTAGAAGCCGACCCCAAGTAACTCAAAAATTTCATTGGCGTGGTTTGTAAAGGATAAGACAATTTTGTAATTTAATTAATAATAATATTTCCCCTTGCGATTTCCTTTGCCTAGAATATTCATTGGACGGATAGTGTTTTTCTCATGCTATTGTTAATGTGTGTATGTGTGCCACCGCCCCTTATAAAGTCGGCATAAAATAAATTTTGCATGACTTTTGGGGATGCCGAATAGCCATGTCTACCATTTCTTTTCCCACTCCTTTGCCCTACGACCTGAATCCCGACCCCATCCTATCCAATAAAACTAATATATCCAATTTCCCAGGTTGACAACTCACACGCAACTCCCCGGACGTCGTGTGCCTATGGGCGACGGGGTCGTTGAACATCAGGTGAACCGTCTGCACGTTTGTCGTCCCTTCTATAATAAAATGTATGTCTACATGCATGATTCTATAATCAAGTTGAATACTTAGTGTTCTCAGCCTTTTTTGCACATCCTGTATAATTCGCGTCACTCAATAAGTTGTCTCTGAAGTTCGCCTCACTTTATACCAACGTCGGTCTACGACTTACCTCACTTCATACTCATGTTGGCGCTGTAGAAGTCGAAGTCGTCCAAGCCATCCGGCTCGAAGGACCGAATCTGCTCGAACAGGTCGCTGTCCATGAAGCTGTGCTCGGTTTGGGCGGGAGTCGCCGCGCTGAAGTAGCTGTTTGTTTTTTGTTGTTGGTGGTAAGGTTGTTTGTGTGAGTGTTTTTGGCGAGTTATTGATGTTATTTAAGTCATGTTATTGTTGTGATGGTGTGTGTTGTTTGTTACCGGGGTTTATTGTTGATTATGTGTTTGTGAGTGTTGCGATTGTGTGCATGTTTGGAGATGCATATTGTTGTATCATTATTGTGTGTATATTATTCGTAGCGTGGATATGTCGTTTTAGAATTATTTATTTGATTGTAGTTTTTTATCCGTCATACGATAGAATATAGGAAGTGCGTTTATAATATTGTAATATTTTTAATTTACATTTGAAATAGAAATTAAAAGTACCAAACACATCAAAAAGATAAAGTAAATTAATATTATTATTATTATTAGACGAATTATTAGGTATTATGTGTATCAAGGGCAGTGTTGTGTGCGTGTGTTTGTATGTAATTGTTGATGTAGTACCGCGTTCCCAGAACGCAGTGCACGCGCCGCCGTAGGTAGGATCGGGAAAGAGAAGAGAAAATGCAACACGTTAAGAGACGGTCGTCGTTGGAACGTTAAGATGTGCGAACAACGAAATTCAACGAGACGGAACAACATAAAACAAAAAAAAAGAAAAACAAATAACTCGAGTTCCTAATCGACCCAATTCCTCGCCAAAAATGGCAGCACAGACATTCTGAGGCGGTTACGTGTGCCCGGCAAGTGAGAGCGGTGAAGATAGCAATTTAAAAAAATATATATAGTATTGCCAAAAAAAAAATACAATCTTACAGATTATAATAAAAAAGGAATAAAGAAAAAACGACCGTCTGTGTTGCATTTTCGCGTGGGATGCTTGGAAAAAAAATTGTCTCTGGTCCGGCCTGCGTTGCCTGTACGTGGATTAAACGCGCGTTCGCCCATAGACAAGATTTTCCCTCGAGTCGAAATAAGAACAACGATTTGGAGTTTTGTCACATATAATTCAATCATAAATACATCAAAATTTCTTAACGCATACTTAAATTATACAATTTGTCATGTGGAATTGATATCCAAAGGAATATTCACATTGGCCGTCTCAAAATTGAACAAAAATTAGTAAACGGTTAGCAAAAACAGTTGCAACAGAATAGAGTAATCGTGAAGCACAAAAACTGTGTACTGCACAAATTGTATATTGCACAAATTGTAGATTGTTACTAAACATTCGAGACGAAAATCGCATTCGCAGGACGCTGGGAACTTAATTTGTATTTAATATTATATTTAACATAATTTTAATACATTGACGGACAGTAAGAACAAGTAAAGCTCAAGAATTAACACAATTTCTTTTTGTAATTTTTAGAATATAAGGAGTATAGTTTTACTCTTTCGGCTTAACTAAAATTAATTATGATCGATGAAAACACTGACACTCGGCTTCTACTTGTACGCCTGTAAATGCACATTTGTGCTGATATAGCCGTAGTGTGTAAAAACGACCATTTCGTTTCGGACGGCTATTGCCGTCATGCCACATAGTGAACTTCACTTCGACTACTGTAGACGTAAGTGTCCGTCAATGTGTTAAATTGATTCGAAGATTTTCACCTCTTTAAAACGGGCAACGAATTCTGCGCTTAACTTTTTTGCTTCAAACAACACAGATAAACATATCGCCCGATTGCGTGCAGCACAATGTGCATATTCCAACAGTCGTCGCGATAAATATTATTCGAATACAATCTCCAGAAAATATGCAACCGTTACACAATTCCATCGAAATTTTCCCGCGCTTTTCACACTGCAAAGAGACGACTGTAGTTTTAAATGCTTTGAGCCTATTATGTCCGTGTTAACGTATCTTATATATTCTTAGTCTATGATTACAACTAAACTAGCCACATCCTTCCGGCTTTACAACGTACACTGGAGCGGGACGGCGACATCGCCACCTCTTTCGCGCCCTCAGTTTACAGATAATTTAAAATTTCACAACACTCCGCTACTTATCACGTGGTCAACAGATTAAAAAAAATTCCATACATATATATGATTGTCATTTTCGTATCCAATATTTTTTTCGTAACAACAACAATTTTACGTCAGCAAATTATCTGACGATTACGTAGATACCAATATTTTTCGTATAGAGATCTCTTATTTTAATACACCAAAAATTCCAAAGGTTATTTATAATTAACAATTATTTTTAAAAATATATACATAGGTTGTGTTTTCTGTTGTAAAATTCAATTTTGAAATTGTGAGATTCGTATGAAGTATCTATAGCCCTATTGACTTCCTATAATAATGTAATCCCATTTCTAGTTTGTGTTATACACTTGTTCTATATGTATAGGCTTCGTCAAAGATGGCATTCTTGTCTTCGAAACTTGTGCAACGAGAATGTAACAACATATTGATGCACAAAATTAAATTCTGTATTGGCACATGGATGCACAAAACACAATTTGTTGCATTTTGTGCACCAATATGCTAAACTAGCTATCATAGGGACTGACGACGCCTGTACAAAAGTTGTGAATACGGGACAAACCAATTGTATGTTTTAAAGAGATCATTTCAAAATAAATTGGTCGTCGAAATATAGATTAAAAAAAAAAGATTGCAAAAGTTAGTAAAGTAGTCTTAAGTAAGTTAATTCCAAAGCCTTTCTCATTTCATGTTTTAATAATTTCATAGCCTAGCTAAATAGTTCTAAATGGTCAAGGTTTAATGATGTTTATAGATATAGAATGTCCAGGGTGATTGGCGAGTCACCTTAAATAATTTAAGTCGTTACATTTTGCGTATCATATGTGAAAAAAAAAATATTAAAAATAAATATTGATTTACCACTGAGTAAACAATCTGAAGTTTTTACTTTAATTATTACGCAATTCATGTACACCCTAGCAGACACGGCGTGGCCGGAGGGGTGGGGTGGTCGATGACCTGCGGCGTGCTCAGCTGCGTAGGCACCGCGTTTTACCGCCACACTTTATTTATTTATTGGGAAAATTCATTTATTTATACGGCCAAAACTATGCCCCCAACTTAATTACATAAATAAGATGGCAATCGGGTACCCAGTGCCTTCCTTAAGAACCGTTGGCGACTCACCAATCAATATTTATTTGTAAACATAGAAGCTACTTCTTCAATTAGAAGCTTTTGTGATATGAGCACTTTTAAAATCAGATTTTAAAATCAGATGTACGTTAGTAATTTTGATAAATGCATAAAAAGGAATTGTTTTCGTAAATAATAAAATTGTCATCACGTTTAAGTGAACCGATTTTTTTTTAAATTAAAACATTAGGTAAAATAAATGTTTATTGGACACGAATATTTTTTTTGCTATAGCAATATTTTGACTTTTCAAAATATGAATGTAAAAGTTTTCGCCGATTCAACAACTTACATATTGATTGATGGGAAAGTTTTAAACTTTTTTTTAAATGTTTTTTTTTTTTAATGTTTAAAATTGCTCGCGACTCTTATGAAACTCTTGAAAAGCTCTTATTGAAGCGTTATTTTTATATTAGATTTGAATTTCTATTTGATCAATTTATAAAAATATTTGTAGATAGAGGGCGGTCAATTTTATTTTCTATAATATTATATTCGTTATAAAGTAAAAATTTATAATTTAACTTAGTCCAGGAACAAAGGACAAGGACAATGCCCATTTTTATATGGCGAACCGTACCAAGTTGTATCAAGTTCAACCGTGTTTTCTTTTGAGACTAGACTTGTTGTATTGACTACTACAGAAGTTATTTTCGTTTAAAAACCACCCACGTTTCATAGATATTTGATAAATTCGAAAAATTCATTCATAGAAAATAGCTTCTGTTGCGTTCTACATCACTATGACAGATTGCGCAAACGTCATGTAGGTAAAGCGAAATTCACACTTTCATACTTTAAATTAAATTCCACGCTTAAAATCAAATCCATAAAGCCAATTTTTAGTAAAATTTAATGAAAATAATTACTATGTAATTTTGATCTTGATGCAAGAGAATCCTTGGTACTAGGTTTGGGCATTATCCTTATTTTTTATTATTTTTAAACTTGTTTGTAAAATGCGTTATATAACTTATTGATTGTGTTACTGCAGATAATATATAATTATTGACATATTTAAAAAAAAGTCTTATTAATAATATTTATTTTTTTCTATAATTTCATTTTGAAGTTATGAATGAGAATTGTAAACGATTCTTCATATAACATATACATATGGTATATATAATATATACATATATAATATAGCATTTGGAGATAGGATGTATACCAGTGGTTGCCAAAGTGTGCGCTAGTGTCCCTAGTGGGCGTTCGTGTAGTACCGCCTCCGTAGCCTAGTGGTATGGGCCCTTGCTTTGTAAACCGGAGGTCATGGGTTCGAATCCCGTGGAGGGACAATGACTTAGTGTTGTCGTTTCCTGGTAGATTAGGGCAATGCGGTCTGATCACCCGATTGCCTGAAAAGAAAGATGATCCATGCGTCGGATGGGCATGTAAAAAG
>JAOCPS010735725.1:0-10447 GCA_025505425.1 Graphium colonna | reverse complement strand
AGCGTGGCCGAGTGGTCTAAGGCGCTGGTTTTAGGCACCAGTCCGAAAGGGCGTGGGTTCGAATCCCACCGCTGTCAAACTTTTTTTAATAAATTATATATTTAGTTGTCATCTATTCATACCAATATTTAATGTAAGAGCTTATATGTTTGCTACTATGTTGTATTTTTAACGCAAAAATGGAAAAAATAATTTAAATGATAGGCTGTCTTTTATTTAAATCCATTCATATGTTATTTGTAAAAGTTTACTAGCTGGACATACTTAGATGCATTTTGATCCAATCTACGAGTAGAATAAACACGCAGGTAAAATTAAGAGTAATAGCTTGGATTGATTGTCATCATATTTATGTAAAAAAATTCAAATAAATAGATGAAGCGTGGATACGATGCCGGCACGAACAAATGGCCAGCTGGCGAAGTTCATGAACCCGAAAAAGAGACCACGCGCGCCGTGGCCGCTAGGATGCCCATGACTTTCTTAAATATATTCTTTATGTACATATGATCTTCACATATAACATCCTAAATATGGAAGGTGACCCACTGACTGTATAATGTTTTACAAAACCGATATATTTCCAAATAGACACTTCCACTTGTAAACCTCTGAAACTGAGAGATTGATGATTGATATTTTTTTGTAAAACAATTCATGTTTCCAATATTCAAGTACGTTTTTTTAATGGAAAGGAAGACAAACGAGCAGACGGTTCACCTGATGGTCAGCGATCCCCTCGCTCATAGACAAACGCAACATCCGGAGAGCGCGTTGTCAACCTGGGATATCGGATATAATACGTTTAGTGGATAGAATGAGGTCGGAATTAAGGATTTGGAGAGGATAGGAACAGGAAAAGGTAGACATGGCCATCCGGCATCCCCAAAAGTCATGCATACTTTATTTTATGACGACTTTATAAAGGGCGGAGGTACTTCCCCGAGCGAGCACGGCCGTAGAAGTGCAGCAAAAGCTGTGAAAAGTTGTTATGTTCTACAACCTTTAAAACGTGTATAACTCCCTCATTCAAGAGCGGACTTTAAAAGTTAACATCTGAACTTTAAAAGTGTATATTTCTGAGTTAGTCCCATAAGGTTTTTAGAAAAATAGGTTCAGTCTTTGAAGAACAGAGAAAAAATATGTCATAGAAAGTACTCTTTTAAAGCGTTTATTTTTGTCTGTGAAAATAATCAATTTTTACTTAATTTGTATCGATCTGTATCTTAGGCCTTATACTACTGACCGCACCTGCACGCAGTACATCCTGCTAAACAGCAGACGAGAGGTCGTCATTATGTCCGTATAACAATATTAAAGCTAAAATAAAAAATATATATCCTGATTGCAGGCAGCAGCGCCATCAGAGAAAAATCTAGCAAATACGGTCACCAACCTGCCTGCGAAGCGTGGCGACTAAGGCAACTTTCCCCCCATGAGAACCAACTCGGATCTAAGGCCTTAAATACCCGGTAGTCACATTATTGCTGGCCACGGTACTTATATTCAAAATATATGTACCGTGTAATATATTCAAAGAGAGGGAGAGGTTACGATAACATTAGATGCTTTACTCTAGTTCCGAGAAGGGCATCAACTATCCCAAGGTGGCGTAAGATTTCTGATCTACAAGTCACTGAAGAACAGCGTCGTAGAGGTTGGCAGTATGTCGGCTAGAGAGCATGCCTCATTATAAAGGTGCGCGAAAAATACTTTCTAAAAGTAGTACAGGTCTGCATCCCAACGTCTACACACCTCGGCGAAGTCCAGGACATGTACGAAGATGTGGCAAAATCCCAATGTGGAAAATATGTCCCGTCCCAAAACCTTCTTCACAGTTATTATGGATAAGATAAGACGGTGAGTCGGAGTGTGTGAGCAGAAATCACAAGGGGCAAATACCGGTAAACTCAGGCTCGCTCCTCGAGGCTCAGGGGCTATTTCCGATGAATACTTACATTTGCCCTAAAGGAAGTGGACCTGGCGTAGCCCCGATAAAGTGACTAACAATGAAATCGAGTTGATTATGTCTAATAACCTGTATACATTCAGGGATGATATATCCGTTGTATCCTGAATTATAATATAAAGGTTAAACGCGCGCGACTAGTGAAGTCGACTCTAAGATCATCGCTGCTCCAAGTGCAGAACGCTTTCGGCTAGAACTGCATAATCGATTCGATTTCGATAAAAATATTTTAGCCCCAAGAGCACTAAACGAAAGTGGAAAGACAAGTGAGACTCTAGAGGAGATGATGCAGCAATTCTCGTGTCGATAAATGCCACACCTACTGAGCATTAGGTAATTAACAGGAAGGATAAAAGCAAGACAAGTTTTAAAACGAGCGACACTTAAAGCATTGAGGATACAATAATACGCAACGGGCGCACCGAGATCTTTGCAAGTCCTAAACCTCCTGGTGTCACCTGACGAAACTCATAATAGGCACACCGTCACCACTAAGCTAGAGATTTTCACTGAGGTCGAAAAATTCTATGGGGAACTAAATACTTTCCAAATTACTCCACCTCGATCACACAATCAAAAAAGCCTTCGACGCCATCGAGACCTGGGCTGTTCTAGAGGCCATATAAAGATGCCAAATTGACTGTCGATATATCCAAGTGTTTAGACGTCTGTACAAGACCGCAACAACGTGCAAGGTCAGGGCTCAAGACCAATCCGAATGCAACGGGGTTAAGACAGGGGGCCCGAAACTGTTTACCAATGCATTGAAGGACGTCTTCAAGACGGACGGAAAAATGGAGCATCAATATAAAAGGGCAATTGATCACATACTTGCTTTCGCTGACAATATTGTCATCATGGCAGAATCTCTGCAAGACCTGAAAATTATGTTTAACATTCTGAATGATTCTTGAACCTTGATAAGGCGAAAATCATGTCCAATAGTCATATGTCCCCGAGACGTCGTGAATGGCGATATCGGCGATACACTTGAAGTTATGCAAGAAGACTTAATTATACAACTAGGCGCGCACCACTTCGAGAAATAAGCAAATTGAAGGATACGCTTAGGCTGGGTGGCATTCGGGAAGCTACGACATATTCTTGAATCGACAATACCGCAACCCCTAAGTCCAAACTATTCAACCAGTGCGCCCTACCAACGGAGTAAGTGGTAATGACATAGGGAGCCGAAAATTGGGTGCTTGGTGCACTTTCGGGAAACGCTTACATTCAATAGTGGACGCCAATAGGCTGATGTTGTTGTTGTATTTGTCTGCCGGTCAAAAGTATTTATTAAAAATTTACAGAGCTGAATAATATGGTTTTTATAATCTTTGGCAAACATTGAGTAAACATGCACCAATTAAAATAGAACTACTATCTAGAACTGTGAGCCTGATTTTCATAACTTCTAGTGAACAGGAATTAAAAATCGGAAGTTCTACTCGCACAAAAACATCGAAAATTGTTTACGTCACGATCACCTTCCTCATACACTTACCTCAGTCATAACAATGTTTATAAAGGTCTTGTTGTAATACAGATACATTATCAAATAATGGATGTTACATTAAAATTAAATCGTTTAAATATTCATTGTCTATTACAAAACTTTGTGCTACATTTCAAAGTTTCATCATATTACACAGATTCATCAATATGTTCATAATGGAACATAGGATTATTATTGGCCATTATTTTTTATGGAACGGAAAACAAACGAGCAGACGGTTCATCCGATGGTAAGCGATCCCGTCTCCTGTCGACACACGGAACATCCGGAGAGTCGCTAGGGCGTTGTCAGCCTGGGTAATTAGATACATCAGGTTTATTGGATAGGATGAGTCAGGAGCGAGTGTGAGTGAGATCCGGCATCCCGAAAAGTCAAGCATATTGTATTATATGTCGACTTTATTTAGAGCAGTGGTACTTCCCCGGGCGAGCGCGGCTGTATAAATGAAGAAGCTGTGAAAAGATGTTATGCTCGTATCACCCCGAAATTTCAAACAGCTATTATCTACAAATTCTAAAATCTCTGCGATGCTTTTTTCAAATTCTGTATTACGGAACTTATGGATCTTGGAACGAAATTGATGTAAAGTATCATAGCGACTATTAAATTTGCTTAAACCGATGTCCATAGGTTTATGACTTTATTTCCACAATAAAGTCAAAAGTTTTCGATGAAGAATTCTTTAAAGATACTGGCAATTATTCAAAAAGACATTCAAGGATATGGCAACAAGATTTAATACTTAAAATATCTCTTCCATTGTTCAGTTATATGTTTGAAGATAATGTTGATATGAATATATAGAGTATCAATTCTTTTAATTTTGGGATCAACCAGTACCCAAAAAAAGTTTTTCTGAAACTTTCATAGCTTACCAATAGTGTGCTAAGTGCATTAGGCGTCAGCGTTCGCTGCCGTCGCCGACGCCTAATGCCGCCACTGGTTATAACTGTTAAAGTTACGTAAAATAAAGGACGGTCTTATATTCGAATAATTGTATCTAAGGTTTTTAGGGTTCCGTAGTTCACCAGGAACCCTTATAGTTTTATAGATGTGGCGTCACCAGTGTAGATTCGCGTTCACCAGTATAGAAGCGGGGTTACCAGTGAAGATTTTATTGTAATATCTGATAAGTATAGATTCGAGGTCACCAGTATAGTTATGGGGTCACCAGTGTAGATGTGGGATCACGAGTGTAGATGTGGGGTCACCAGTACAGATGTTATTGTAACATCTGATAAGTATGGATTCGAGGTCACCAGTTTAGTAACGGGGTCATCAGTGTAGATGTTATTGTAACATCTGATAAGTATAGATTCGGGGTCACCAGTGTAGATGTTATTGTAACATCTGATAAGTATAGATTCGGGGTCACCAGTGTAGATGTTATTGTAACATATGATAAGTATAGATTCGGGGTCACCGGTATAGATGTTATTGTAACATCTCATAAGTATAGATTCGAGGTCATCAGTATAGTAAGGGGGCTCCAGTGTAGATGTTATTGTAACATCAAACTTGGTTTTTAACATTATGAAAAAAGATATATTGTTCCCTTCCGATGGAACGAAGAAGTGATCTCAAGAAAAAAAATCTAGTTACCCCATCGTGTGGAGTATCGTTGTAAAGGTCACTTGAAATTCAAACAAACTGCCGTGGAACTATGTACATTAATCCCTCCAGTATCGTGATATACTTATACAAAGTTAATTCCAAGAGAATACTCTCCATGCATCAATAATCTCCGTAGTAATCCAAATAGTTTGTCAGTGTTCACTGACGGCAAATTTCACAGGCAGATAAAGAGGGGAATATATTAGATAATTACAAACGGTTTTGTTATTAGTAGAGTCTATTAGTTATTGATCGATAATGATTAGAGATGTACCGGCTAGTCGGCCATATGTGCAGTTGGCAAATCGTCGGTATCTACCAAAAAACATCTATAATTTTTTTTTTTTAATTGGGTTATTTTGAAGAAAAAAAATATTTATGTTTAGTACTAGTCATACAGCGCACTTTATACTCTTACAATAACTAATATAGCTACTTTAAGTCGAACTTCGATAGATCGAAAACCTTCCAGACTCGAAAAGACGTCATGTTTCCTTCCTTCGAGTACTGAAAATCTCACCAACCCCCTCTAAGTCAAAATAATCCGTGAGTTCCGTATCGCAATTTTGTAAACGTTTTTATTTTGTACATTATAAAAAAAGACAAAAAAAAACTCATATTCGAGACCTTTTCCAAGCTCTGTCTATCCGTTACACATTTGGATAAACTTTATTCGATAGATATTTTTTAATAGTCATCTTAAAACCGATATTATTTAAATTGTACGTAATTTAACGAATAGAAAATGAAACTAAAATAAGCGCTAGTGATGGTGTGAGCGATTTCGGTAGTAATATTGTCAATACTATACGACACGAATTTTTTTATCAAAATCAACGAATTTTTTCATTTAAACATTCGCTCCCGCTCCGCTCCGACGGCACCGCGGCGTCGTGATCTCTGCCCTTGTCATTACGGTGCGTTTGAGGATGGTTGTTTCTTTCGTACACGGATTGGCATCATTAGCATTGTGTGCCTGAATAACCTCGCCTTAAGGTACTATAGTACGTAATTTCCGTTTTATAACTTGAAAGTCTGGCTAGATCTGTACCATATCATCGAAGATTGGGTTAAGAAATAAGGTCTTATTTCTTAACCCAATCTTCGATGACATGGTCCTGCCCGTGATCATGAACGCTGTATCGAGTTAGAAACGTCGTGTGATAAAATTTAAAAATAAACCGCGATAAAATCCGTAAAGTTGTTTAATTTAAAAATGTCTAATATTCGCGTAAGTCTCAAAATTAATATTTTTTTTCCGATCGGGACCAGTGTGCTCCGTAGTCTAGTGGTTTAAGCCCTTGCTTTGTAAAATGGAGGTCGTGAGTTCGAATCCCGTGGGGAAACAATAACTTTGTGTTGTTGTTTCTTGGTAGGGTTAGTACAATGCGAGCTGATCATCCGATTGTCTGAAAAGAAAGTTGATCCATGCGTCGAATAGGCTTGTAAAAAGTCGGTCCTGCACCTGATATCTCTCCAGTAGTGTCGGATATCCGTCCCATCGGGTTTTGAGAATTAAGGAACAGGAGAGTGCAACTGTGTCTGCGCGTAGACTTGTTAAGGACTTTAATTATTTGTTTTACAGTAAACAATATAGAGCAAAGCTTTTTTAGGAAATTTTATAATTTAAAAGTACCTTAAGGTTAATCCGGTTCTTAATACTTAAAATATCATCTCTATATTATATACATTGTTTTGAATATAAATGGGCGTGCAATTTGAGTAATATTATTGAACGTACAATGATATTTGGAGAGACACGCTGAAAATTGTAATGAAGAAAATATCAACAGTGTGGTTTCGTCGAAACTTATCGCACAAACTGCTGACATCGTTTCTCACGTTTCATCGAATACAGGCGTTTGCCTTTCTCTTTACTAATAAAAAATCGTAAATAAAGGGCTCAAGGCAAGGACAGTTCCGATTGTATGTACAGTTGTTCAGATTGCTCAACACTTTACGGATGTAATATATATAATTTTTAAAATACAAGGTAAAGCAAGAAGCAATTTACAACAACCACACGTAAAAGTAAGAAAAAGTAATGTAACATCCTATTTTTAAATGTCCCACTGTTGGGCAAAGGCCTCTTCTAGACAGAGGTTATAGAGCATAAGTCCACCACGCGGCCCAAGTGCGGATTGGCGGACTTCACATATCTTAGAAATATTATTTCTAAGATATAAAGGTTTCCTCACGATGTTTTCCTTCACTGCAGAGCATGTGGTAGATAAGCACTTCAAATTGCGATTAGAAAATTTCATTGGTGCCGGCAACAGAGTAAACCAAATTGAAGGCGAGCGCCTGGACAGTAAGCTACCGCGGCTTTTACCACACGTATAGCCACAAAATGGTAAAATGGCCAAGTTCTTGTCTAGGCAGATCGGTAGATCCGTCTACACAGGCTTAGATTTTGGTGACCGCTTTTTATTCTTTAATCACAATTTATTTTGTCTTTCTTTTTAACCGACTTCAAAAATAAATAGGTTCTCGATTCGATAATATATTTTTATATGTATGTCTGATTTTCAATTATTTATAAGGATATAGTTATGAGATGGTTCTATATATTTTTCATGAAAATATTCCTTTTTTATATGAAAATAACTGAAAACATTGTTTTACGAACGTTCTAAGGCGTTTGAAGTCGGTTTCGCTACTTTCTCTAACAATAATTATTTATAGAGTAAAAATCTTTTGAGTCTGGGCTGCAACCACTTAAATATTCTAACGTAATTTCAGACTTTCGTTAAAATTATATTTCGAACATTTCTTCACATTTCTTTGACTTTTTCGGTATCTAAATGACCACCAATGACATTATTTCCAATAAAGTCCGCTCAATGTGACCCATATTTCAATTCAGTTTCATTTAAAAAGCTTTATATTATAATTTCCATGCTATAGACAGTTGGAGATAGCATTTCAAAGGTATGTCTTTCAAAGGTATAATGTCTGGTTTCTATTTGTTTATGGAAAAGAAATCACTCGTTGGAAAAGTTGAAAATGTACGTGTTTAACACACGCTATTTTATACTTTTCTCTATGCTAGTTTTGATTGAGTTATTTTTCTTTTTATACAAAATAAAATCTACTCGATTCGTAACTCCAAAACGGCGTAAATTTTCCATATATTTTATTTTTGAGATTCGTCTCTGCCTCTCACCGAAAAATAAAAAAATAAGAATGTATAGGGAGTTCCTTATTGGTTTGTAATAGAACTGCGTGATATGCAATTTAATATGTGTTGGATAGAGTAGATCATTGCACGTTCACTGTAAACTATCTACTGTATGCTATCATCAATTTAATAACTTTCATATAAGTAAGTCTATACTTTAAAAAAATAATTATCGACTTAAAAAAGAAAGACGGTTTTCAATTCGGACGTTCATATATTTTTTTATGTACGTTCGCGCATATCTCCGTTATTTATGAACCGATTTTCTTCCTTAATGGTCCTCTAAAAATTTCAGAATTACCAGTTCAGTAGTTTGTTTTCTAAATCAAAGTAACAAAATTTAGGAATGTTCTGCTATATCTCTGCCACTTATGAACTGATTTAAAAAAAAATATCTAAAATTGTGGGACCATTTTAGAAGTATACCCTACTTCTAAAATGGTCCCACAATTTTTTTATAAAAATCGGTTCAGTAGTTTGTTTTTAAAATCAAAATGGAGAAGATATGTTTCGAAAGTACACTTTTTAAGTCGGTTTTCATATTTTTCTGTGAAAATAAACTTGTGTCTACGTTATAAGTGTATGTAATGTGAAGGAACAATCATATAAACTATAAACTTTGACATTCATATTATTAGTAGTTTGCATGTTTGGGTATTTCTTTCCTTATCATGAAAAAACGGATGAAAAAATTTACATAGATACTAAAGACAGTTTATTAGTTGGATTAACATATAACTAGATAGAATAGGGTTTAAACAGATAAAAAATAACTGCGGGGATTTTTTTTATGGAAAGGAAGACAAACGAGCAGACGGTTCACCTGATGGTAAGCGATCCCGTCACCTATAGACAAGCGCAACATCCGGAGAGTTGCGAGTGCGTTGTCAACCTGGGAGATCGGATATAATAGGTTTATTGGATAGGATGGGTCGGGATTAAGGATAAATTTTAACTTACCGAAATAGTTAAGAGAAAGTATTAAAAACTTCAGCTTTATTTTATTTTATTCAGTAATTGGTGATGTCACTTGCTTACAGTGTGAACAGGATCGGCTAGACACATACCACATATACTATGTGAGATGCAAACCAGGATAGAAGGCGGCATTGGAAGCATCTATAATTCAATACCGACCGGGGTAAACGACCCTGTCTGGCCTGTCTACAACAATGCCCGGCTTTATAGAATTAATTTGCAAAAACAAATAAAAAGAGTACATGGTTATTGAACGGGATTGATTCAGTTTCTTATGCAATATTGTAGGACGGCGTGTGGAGTTCAAGCAAAGGTTTAAAACTGATTATGACAACAGTTTGGTATTGACATCCATTTTGGATATATATTTATGTATACCAATCAATAGCTGAAGGACTGCAGAGTTTGTGACATAAGCTAGGACTGGAAATCATGTGCCACAAGTCGAGCCAATGCTCAGCAGCGCCGCACTGCTTGTTATGTGCCGCATCAGGCAAACCAGCCGGCCACAAAATGGGAAGCTTGGCATGCACCCCATCAAAATTAGAAAAAAGGGCACGAGAGAATGACGCCACTGGGCTCAATACCCAGCCAACCCACCCAAATGTGCCTAGGAAGGAGGGGACCCCGATGACTATAAATTAAATGGCCACAATAACTTTTTTGCAGGCAAACCTCAAACACTGCGCTCGGACCCAGGGTCTAATGCTCCAAAGCATGGCGCAGTGGATGATACAGGTCGCAGTAGTTTCGGAACCATATTTTGTCCCTCCTAGACTTATCCGGCACTGCAGCAGTGGTCTGTTGGACTGAATCGGGTTCTCCTCCTCTGAACAACATCAAAAGAGGTCCGGGCTTTACGGCAGCTCTGTTGGGGGAAATTGTGGTCATATCAGTTTATTTCTCCCCCAACAGAACGCTAGCCGAGTTTGAGAGCTACCAAGACCGACTAAGGTCATTAATTCGACAGTTCAATTCCTACCCTATTCTAGTTGCAGGGGATTTCAACGCAAAATCAACAGCGTGGGGATGCCCTGTGACAGACTCACGTGGTGGGGTATTAGAGGAATGGCTCTTGGAGGTCGGGCTGTCGGTCCTCAACTGCGGTTTGATGGACACGTGCGTGCGAAGGCAGGGCAGTTCCATCGTTGATGTGACATTCTCAAGCCCTGCTATAGCACGCCGTGTT